>ML781336.1:420632-470099 GCA_009831015.1 Picea engelmannii
TTGAACTTTTGGAGCCTATATTGATCTATTTACAGTCTTCTTGACATTCTTTGAGTTTCTTTTATCCATCTTTGCTTTGTTTGGTTTTGAAGGATTAGTCTCTTGCTTTGAGTGTCTTTCAATTACAAAGCATGTGTTTTCTTCAGAATTGTTTAGGGAAAGATAAGATTTCTTCTGAATAGTTCGCTTTAAAAGAGAACTTTTAGTTTGGGTTTCTTTGTTTTAAGAAAGTTCATTATCTCTTTTAATGAAATTTTTGAAAAAAAAAAATGTAATTTCTTTCTTTATATTAGATTGGGGGCATCCTTTCATTTGAAGTAGCAAAATTGCATGATTCTTGGCATTTTTTTATCTTAATTTATGAAAAAAATTCCCCCTCATCGTCGGGGGGGGGCATGAATTGTGCATTGGTGTTCAATACCTTTTTCTCATTTCTTGAGAATCTTGATATTGATGAGTTTAATATATTTTGGGACATCGTGCATATGGGAATGATAAATGTTTTCTCCTTCTCATAGCATAGCTTTCATTGAAATGAAAAGATTGCATCTTCATATCTTTGCATAATTTCCGAGTCGGTCAAAACACCATATTGTTCACGCCATTTTCCTTTTGAGTAACAACAACCTTAAAAATAAAGGGCTTATAAAAATTGATTAGACATTTTTATCTTTTTTGGTAGCAAACCTACATTAGATTAGTTGTAGGGCTTTGGAATAGGTGTGAAAAATAACTTTCCAAAGTTGCAAACAAACATAGAATCTTGAGTTAGGGAGCGGTTAAATCCACTTATTACATTTTTTCCTGGGAAGCCCTTCTAACACAAGGGTCAATCACAAGGTTTCATTGAGACTGGCAGAGTTACTCACCCTACTTTGTTGGTCTTGGTGTAGAGATTACATGTATTATGGGGGTCGCTTGAGAGGTATACCCACAATGATGAGTGGAAGCCTTTCAAGTTGATTTCGGGCTAGATACCCTACCCTTGCACATGGATCAGACCGTCGACTGTTTCCCCAGACATCATTGTAGTGATTGGTAACTTTAGTGGCCTATCTCTCTAGGTTCTTTACATGAGGTGACTGTGGAGGGGAAAGTCTTCATGGTACCTGGAATCGACGTTGGCCAAACTCACTCGGGGTCCTTGGAGGGTATACCCACGTTTATGTGTGGGAGATTTCCCCAGGGTGTAAGTCCGTTAAGTAGGTCATCAACGTAAATTTTCCACCCTCTCTATCTCAGCGCCTTCTTGCATTGTTCCCACAACATTGAATTTGATCACCAACTAGTGTTCTCATTGTAAGAAGGTTTTGTTTGTTTGCTTGCTTCCTAGATTTTTAGCGTGTGCTATTTGTTTTCCCTAGTAGACTCTAGGTTGGATTTATTTAATGGAGTCAGTTTCTGGAATGACCACTGAAGGAACCCCTGCTCCAGGGGAACCTTTTGTTTTTCCTTCTTATGGAAACATTGGTCCTCCTCACATCGCTACTTTGAGCCTTCCAGGTCTCACTATTGGATTACCGGTATGGTTGTTTTCCACTTAGGTAATGCCAAATGCAGTTAGTGCTTCAGTCACAAGCACTTCCCCCCAAGAGCATCAACCTCATGTTGATCCTTCACCTTCTTCACCAGTAAGGTCTTCTTCGCCTTCTTCACTTGCAATTTTGTCTTTCGTTTCATCTTCTTCGTCGGATGAAAGTTCTGAAGCTAGTAACCCGGTGAATAAGAAGAAGAAGAAAAGAAAGATTAAGAAGAAGAAAGATAAGCGTGGGTCAAAACCTCTGACTGTTGTCAAACATGTTGGAAAACAACCAGTTACTATTAATCGTGCTGGGAGTGTTGATGATGTCAAGATCACCCAAACAACCCGTAAGCCCAAGTACCCTTGCAAGCTTTGTAAGGGTAGCCATCTTCTTAAGGAATGCTTGGGTCTATCCAAGGTTATAGAAGCATGGTCTACACATCCTCACCAACCTATGTCGTTAGCCTCTGAACAACATGTTGATGACCTCCCATCAACTAGTCATGATACCGTTGGGAAGAAGAAAAGTAGAGTCAAGTTCCCGTGCATGTTATGCAAAGGGATTCATCTCACTCACCTTTTCCCTTGTATGGACGAAGCCTCTAAATTACTAGAAGACATGACTATTTCACAACCTCAACTTCCAGCTGCTTACCATAAGCTTTCTCTCAACCCTCCAATAGTTGATGGAATGATCACTCCGGTCCCTTCACCAGTCAATCCGGTTGATCATGTTGTCAATCTGGTCACGTCCTTAGTTGAACCAGTTGACAAAGTGGTTGATTCGATACCATCCTCAGTCAATATCGTTCTCCCCTCAGAGAGAAAAACTAAAGAGGTCGATCCGATCCCATCCTCGGTCGATCCCACTCTCCCATTAGAGCGTGTCACTCAAGTGGTCGATCCGTTTACACCTGTCAACCCTATTCTCCTCTTGGAGAATGAAACCCAAGTGGTCGATATGAACTCATCATCAATCGATCCTACTCTCCCGCTAGAGAGTAAACCTGATACTGCCCATGTTTTTCTTGTTGATACAGAATCTCTCGTGCCGAGGGGTATTCCTCCTTCTCTCATAGGACCCCCTCCAAGTAATGAGGCCATTCATTTTGATTGGGGTGTGCTAACTAGACCTCGTCTTCCCTCTCACATTCCTTTCCAGATTACAATATATGTTTGTGGTCGATATGTTCCTCAGACACTGATAGATGAAGGTGCGTCTATTAGTATTGTGTCCTCTATTGCTTGGCAGGCTTTGGGTTGTCCTCATCTTGTGCCGGTTACGCATAATTTGTTAGCTTTTAATAGAAGAACCAATCAACCTTTAGGGACCCTTCCTCAGTTTCCTATAACTTTGGGAGGGAAAACTGTCTTTATTGACATCATAGTAATCCAAGACCCCTTGGATTTTGCTTTATGCCTTGGGCGAGATTATGTCTATGCCATGAAAGCTATTGTGTCTACTCTTTTTCATGTGATATCTTTCCCTCATGATGGACGAGTTGTGACTGTTGATCAAATTTCATTCATTGACCCTGACTGGATTGCCTCCCTAAATGTTTCTTATATGCAGACGGTATCACCCCTTCCATAGGTCAATTATGTGGCATTGTCTCCCATGGCTTCAACTTCTGATGACTTAGATCCAGTATTTGACATGGTGATCTCTTCGATAGGGTTGCTAGAGCTTGATCTCTTTACTCCTGTCACGACCCTCAACATGGTGTCCTTCCAGAGTGTGTTTCTTCCTTCCAGTGAAGACCTCTCGGAATCCATGACCGAGTTTTGTCCCTTGACATGGTCTCCTTCCGGAGCATTGTCCTCTTGGTATCCATGATCAAGAAGACTTCGAGGATAGTTTTTGCATCTCTGTAACAACCTCGTTAAAAAATGAAACAAAGGTTTTGAGGATATTTTTTGCATCTCTGTAACAACCTCGTTAAAAAATGAAACAAAGGTTTTGAGGATAGTTTTTGCGTCTCTGTAACAACCTCGTTAAAAAATGAAACATAGGTTTCGAGGATAGTTTTTGCGTCTCTGAGGCAACCTCGTTAAAAGAATGAAACAAAGGTCTTTGAGCATGGTTTTTTGATTTCAAGCTCATTAAAAAATGAAACCACTTACGAGGATAGTTTTTCATCTCTGTGGCAACCTCGTTAAAAAATGAAATCGAGGTTTAGTATTTGAATCTTCATTTCATTCTCCTTTGTAGTTGGATGAAACAAAGCTTGGGGGGAATTTGGGCTCGGCCTCTGGACTTCATACTGAAGTTAAGCCACTAGTTTCTTAAGCTGGAGGCTAAGTACCAACCATCCCTGTGTTATGCGTTGGGAAGTTGCAAGCATAGTTTTCTATGGTTCAAGCTTGTGTAAAAATGAAACCGCCTACCTCAAGAATATTTTCCTCTGGTTCAAGCTTGTCTAAAAATGAAACCAGGTCCAAGCATAGTTTTGTTTAGTTTTTAAACTTGTGTAAAAATTAAAATCTATCCCAAGCATAGTTTTGTTTTGTTTTAAAGCTTGCGAAAAAATGAAAACAATCCCGAGCTTAGTTTTTGTTCTTTCTCATGCTCATAAATACATGAGAATAAGTTACCGATCTTAGTCTTTGTTCTTTCTCATGCTCGTAAATCAATGAGAATGTAACCAAGTATACTTTTATCACTTTTTCGGACTCGTAAAGGTTATACGAAAAATGAACTCCCTGGAGTTCTCTTTAAGCTCTTTTTAGACTCTCTAAACATGAAAAGATTTCCGAGTGATCTTGTTCGGTCTCATCAGACTACTTTACGAAAAAGGAACTGAGAGAGTTTTCTTTTAAGTGTTTTTCCAGACTCTATAATCATGAAAAACCTCTGAGTTTTCTTTCTTTGGACTCATTAAACAAACATCGAAAGGTGCATATGGGACCAAACCACTCCTTCCTTAGGTTTGTTAAACATACTCCGAGGGACTCATCCGAAGGATGAGCTTACATTTCAAGCATATGTTATCCTCCTCAAGCTTGTGTAAAAATAAAGAGGTACTCGCCAGAAATGGTGGGGAAAAAAATGGGAAAGAATTGTGTCTAAACCTGTATTATGTGGGATAGTCACTTTTGAACATGACACCCTTTCACTCGCCTTGTGTCTAGGTTGGAAAATCCACTTGTCTCTTGGTCATACTCCTTTATAAGATTACAAATTGGTCTGTGATCCATGTTGTTGAGTCGGTATTTTCCAATATAGTTGTCATGTCGTCAATCCGTTCAAAAAGATGTCAAACTTGAAAAGCCTTCTATTGCATCATCCATTTCTGCAGTCTTTAAGCCTTCTATTGCATCATCCATTTCTGCAGTCTTTAAGCCTTCTATTGCATCAGCCATCCCTGAGTCCGTCCTGAATCACCTTTTACTCTGATCTACATCAAATCTTGTTACTTGTTTCATGTCATTGATGTGGGATACATTAAGGCCCTTCTGTGATGAGTCTTTTCCTGTCGAATTCAACTCATTATCCAGGAATCAGACATAGAAACTAATTGGTACCTTGGAACTTGCATGCCTCAATGGCAAGTTTCCTCGCTCTCGACAGTGGGTTTTCATTATTGACCTCTGATCGAGAGATTTCGTCGAGTGTTTGACTTCATCTCATTAATTCACATTCATTGGATTGTACTAGTGTACCTTGGGAGTCATTGACATTAATGGTGATTTCCCTCGCACTTGTTAATGGTATACACTAATGACCAGTAATCAAGTGGTTTCTACTATGTTCGACTTCAGCACATGTATTCACATGGTTAGATTCGTACTATAGAGTGGTGGAGATGAAGACCCTGGATCTTTTCTGATAGATTTAGGTTGCATTGGAGTATATTCAGTGTACTGTTACATAGATCCACATTGTATGTCTAGTGTCTATGTTCAAATTTGAGTCTTTAACACATAGATCCATAGTGTATTTTTGGTGGCTATGTTTAGATTTGAGTCATATTGGCATGGATCCACAGTGTATGTTTGGTGGCCATGACCTGTCTTACTTGACATGGATCTTTGCATGGATCTTAATTCATTTGTATTCTGAGTATGGGAATGCCTACCTTAGTGATGATATATTATTGTACTGTATTTCCTTGTTTGTTGGTAGGTCTTCGACCGACTGTTCCTTGTTCCCTACACACACTCGACAAAGTATTTCAGCTATCACTCTGTTCTAACTTCATACTTTGCGGGGCTCTCTATTACACATTATTTTCATCATCCCTATGACCGTTAATGATGTAAACCTATCTGTGGCCTTCAGAGGGGTTAGTGGCCTGAGTTCCTGAAGAGAGAAGGAAGAAGAACTTTTCCTGAGAAAAGAAGTTGCATTTTTCCTTGTAAAAACCTTGTAAAAAAGGAAGTTCACAAGTTTCTATATAGGTAGGGTGCGAGAATTCCTAATTCTCATAGGTTGCACCATAGCTAGGGTGCGATATGTTCGTAGGTTGCTCTATAGGAAGTGTGCGAGAATGCCTACACGTGGGAAAAACAAGCGTTTTCTCGAATATTCTAGAAGGAGAAACTTCTATGGTGAGGTAGCATCTGAATGGTTTGTATCTTACTCACTTTCATGATTTAGTGGGATCATCCTAACCTCCTCACCTTATCCTCTTCAAATTATAAAAGGAGAGGAGTTCTCATGGAGAAAGTTAGCTTTGGTTAGCTTGGAGCTTTGGTTGGCTTGGAATTATTAGCTTGGTTTGAGTGGCTTTGAGATTTGTTTTGTCAAGATAGATTGTGAGTAGTTATTAGATCCATGGTCTCAGAATCCTTGGAGTGAAAGTGTGTGGGGAACGAGGACAATTGGAAGGGACCTTATGACATCAAGGCCATGGTTGTAATATCTCTTTCACATTTAATATGATACATTAATATGATTCTTTCCTATAAAGCTTGTTGTGTTTTATTGTATGATTCCTTGATCACATACATAGGTTTATATTGAGTTTATTCTATTGCTATCACTTTGGTTGGTTGCGTTCTTTTACAGGATCATCATTGTATGAGCGTTGGAATGGAGCTAGGATGGTGATCGTGAGAGGAAGCGACATTTAAATGGTATGTCACCCATCCCTCTTTGGTTAGTAAATTCAATATCTAAAACTTAAGGAAAGCATCATGTTTTGGTGTGTTTTGTTCTAGATCTAGGTGGATCTAGGGAGATCAGTTAGTGTCCGCACCTACTGATTTTTCCAATAACAATGATAAGGGTATATCTCCTCTTTTGTCAGTGCCTCCCTTGCATGACCAATGGCTAGGCTAAACGCTATCTCCTTTCGCAACTTCGCAACTTTGCAAGTCGAAGGGTTGAGCCTCCGTGCTCTTCCCGTGCGAACCTCTGAGACTTGAAAGTCAGTGAGGGTTGACCTTCCCTTCGCACTTCTCTCAACTCACCACTTCACGAGTTGTAGCGTCGAGCTCCCGTGCTCTTATTCTATGAATCCCTGAGATGCGAGAAGTCAACAGAGTGTTGACTCCTTTCCTCCTGGTGACGCGTATCCACCTGTCAACCACGCGGGCCCCGCCTTGTGGTTCTGCCATGTGTTATATTGTGCCCGAATCTCAGCACTTCTCTACTAGTGAAGTCGAAACTGACTCCTTTCAACCTATGAAACCCCTAATGCATGATGGGTGATGGGGTTCCTGATCCAACAGTCCTCTTGTTCTCTGGATCCAATGGATGTCCTTGCTCCTTGGGACTTCACCACTCATGACTTGGAGAACCCAACTCCTGGGCTCTCACCTTGCGAACCTCCGAGTTCATGAGATCCAAATCCTGGATCTCTTCAGCACTTCCCCGACTCTGCGATTGTTGTCACTTGTCCTCCTCAGATGGACGATTGCAATTTTCTCATGACTTCACCACTCATGACTTCTCCACTTGTGACTTGGAGCACCCAACTCCTGGGATCTTACCTTGTGAACCTCCGAGTTCATGAGATCCCTTGATCTCTGCCACCTATCCTCCTCAGATGGACGGTCCTGATCCTCTCGCGACTTCACCACTAGCGACTTGGAGCACCCAACTCTTGGGCTCTTACCTTGCAAACCTTCGAGTTCGCGAGATCCCTTGATCTCTGCCACCTATCCTGCTCAGATGGACGGTCCTGATCCTCTCGTGAATTTTCCACTCATGAAGTCAAGAGACTTCCCTCTATGACTCTCAATGTTTGAATCCCCGATATGGGTGATCTCACGACATGTGTCCTCTTTCCAACGGATGGCTCAGATTTCTTTCGCAGTTTCATTATATATGATGTCGAGTGCCTGGACTCTTGTCCTCTGGACTCCCGAACTCCCGAACGTCGATATCATGATACAAAGCCTTCAGGACTTTCTCTCTGCTACTCATGAAGGTTTAAATCTCATGCATATTCTGTCAGATCTAACGGTTGACGGTTGTTCACTCAAGATATGACGGCTTCAGATCATCTCTCTTATGTGCTCTTCCTATACTGCCTCCTGGACGTGAAAACCTTCAATGGTCTAGATCTTCTCAGTTGATCCGATGGCAGCTATTGCTCCTACTGAGCCTTGGCACTTTTCTTCCGGACTTGGAAGAATTTTCAACTGCTCAAATGCCTCGACCTTTGTTCTCCTTTGTCTTTGAACTCTACAACTTGAGTCCCGCCTGCGCGTATAAGCATGCTGCTTCTCCCGAGCTTTGCTCTCGAATCCTCAAGGGATTCCATGAATTTTGCGCCTCTGTAGAGTCTTTGCACACAAAGTGTTATCTCTTCTGAGCTTCTCAAATACTCAAACCCCTAAGGGATTTTATCCTTTTTCCCTTCTCCTTCAGATGGAGAATTTGGATGCCCTCCTGGCTATCCTTTACTCAAGCAACCTCTTGCTGAGTGATCAGGGTGTTCAACAACCCTGCGAAGATCCCTTAGTGGATTCTTCTTCCAATCACAGAACTCAATAGAGTTCCCTTCTTCTCTGTGCCTATCTACACACTGTATCAATGCCCTCCTAGCAGAGTTATACAGAACTCATAGCAGATTTCTTTCTCTGTGCACTCCTTGCACTGGCTCAATGCCCACTTAGCAGAGCTATACAGAAATCCTCAGAGCTTTTGACTTCTTCTGAACTCACAACAAAGTTTCTCTATGCACTCCCTTACACCTACTCAATGCCCACTTGGTAGAGCTTTATAGAACTCACAACAAAGTTTCTATCTGCAACTGTGTTTCTCCACAGTCTTGCCTCCTGAGGTATTCAACAACCTCCAAGGTCTTCTCCTGAATTGTTGGTTTCAGTTTCTGTGCCCACCTGACACGTCTTTGTCTGAATCCACAGAGTTCAGAAGTGCATCTATGCATTGGTATTCAGAGACCACAATACTCTGTCACGCCCTCCTGGCATGAAACCACAAAGAACCTTAACCTGAAAATCAAACAACTCCCTACAAATGTCTAGCATACATCTATAACACAAAAGAACACACAAAGACATTCATTCAACAGAGGAAATATGTAGGAAAAACTGATGTTTGTATTAAATGGCAAATGCCTGTTTGTACAAGGGTGTTCTCGAGCTCAGACTTTAACAGAGTCTCGACTCCTTCTCTATGCACATTCACTCTCTCTTTTGCATCTTCTAACTCATCTGTTACAAAATGAGATCGAAATTGATCTTTTACATGAGGGGGCTCATCGAGCTCTTCCCTCCAATCTACCTACCCTATTCAATTACATTGAATGGGCTATCTAGTCCAGAATCGGATCTAGATCTCAGCCTTACAAACATTAAAGGCCTACCTACTCTAATGCCTACACAAAGGCACGACTCCATGGATCAACAACCTACAACATTAATTACATTCATATTTGAATTTTAAAATGAGGGTTGTGCCTCTCTTCAGCCTTGAATGCACCTGCTGACGTGGTTGGCTGGCTGGCTGGATGACATGGAGAGATGCTCCTGCATCACACTTCAACCACCACCTGGGAAAAGATGGCTGGGGAATTCTTCAAGACAAATGACATCACTGTATACTGGTAGGATCCCCATTCTGTTGCAAATGTGTTCTTGTGGAGATCCTCCTTGGCAATCTAGATCTGATGGTACCCTGAAAACCCATATGTAAAAGAATACATCTCCTAGCCTCCCACGTTATCTAATACTTCGTCAGTGAATGGTGTAGGGAAAGGGTCATGAAAACAAGCATCGTTCAGCTTCCTAAGATCTACACAAATCCCGATCTCTCCTATCTTCTTGTCTTGCACCACCATAGGGATGATCCACTCTGACTCTTCGACAGGTTCTATAATCCCTGTTTCCAACATTCTGTCTAGCTCAATCTTCACTTTTTCCTTATATTTTGGGTTCAATCTGTAGGGTCTCTGTTTGACTGGTTTTGCATCTGGTTTCAAAGGGATTTTCATCTCTCCCATAGGCCCTTTAATTCCCTTCATATCAGTGAACTTGGTCGGAAACAAGTCCTAATACTTGTGCAATAACTCTATAATCTTGTCAATGGTAGCAACATCCCAATAATCTCCCACATTGGCAAGCTTCGGTGTCTCCTCTGTCCCAATATTGACTTTTTTAATCTTGATTGGTTGTCCAATGAATGGTAGCTCAACTTCTGTTCCTTCCACATATCTCTGGCCTTCTGTCTCAACAATGTTCCCCTTCCTAGGATCTTCATCTTCATCGGCATTGATGTTGTAACAACCTTGCAGTTTCTGGAAGGGTGCAATCCATTCGCCTCTTCTTGTTCCAAAGGGAAGATAGATGCCTCCTCAAGTACTTTCTATCTCACAATCTGTAATTCTTGATCTATTGAGGGATATTGAATTTCAAATAAAAAGGTGGTTACAAAATTCTGAGTCATACCTTCCCAATCTGTAGTGATGAGGCACAACTCCACTTGAAGGTACCAATTGATAGGGGTCGTATCCAATGTGTTAATGAATTTGTGCACCCACTACTCCTAAGGGAAATTTATCCAAGCTTCTTCGCAACTCCGCACATGGTCTTTTGGACAACTTCGACCTATGTACCCTAATTTGCATCTTTTTGCTTGTGCTGAGAACCACGTTGTCATCAAAGTACGACATTGTACCCAGTCTGTAATATTTCTTTTGTGTGTCCCCCACCATCTTGCTGGTGTGGCCTTCAAGGCCTCATCCATTGCCAATAGTCTCTGTTGTGTTGGTACACTTTCTTCAAAGTATGATAAGAAGGCTTCTAAAGGATTTAAACTATCAAATGTGGGTAAGTTACTTACTGTTGTGCCGATACAGTGAACTTCTCTGGTTAATCTAGCACATCTCCTTGTAGATACTTCATACATTTTAGTCGTCTAGTTCTCCAGCGCTTCTTCTAAATATGATGAGAACACACTGTCACTTCACCAGCTTAGGTTTCCATTGGCCATAGGATTGATGTAATCCTGTTGTCTAGCTATTAGCTTGTATATGTTTTCTAGTTCGTATGTGCGGTATTCCTCTCTAATGAGCTCTGTGTATCATTGACCCTCATCTTGATCTAGAGGCACAATGACCCTAAGTCCATCTCTTTCAAATGTCATACATATTTTCTTTAAATCAACCACAATGGAATTATTGAAGGCCCAATCCATTCCTAAGAGTGCAGGGTAAGGGAAACTGTCATCAACTATCTCAATTACTTCAAAATATGAAAATGTTCTTACTCCATTGATGCCCATAGGGACATGCTCCAACCATCCAAATGGGCTCACAGCTTGCTGGTTAGCCATCCTAAGCCTGATAGGGGAATAGATCAACTTGGGTTTTCACATCAGTGCCCAGGTCTGCTTTGTCATGATGTTGACCTTCGACCCTTATTCGAGGACCACATAGTCTATATCATGTTCTCCTATTTGAGCATTCAAGTGTAATTCCTTATTTTTCCTCCTCCTTTTTGCGATTTGGTGTACTTCCCTATTCAGTAAGGGGTCTATATTTCCTCTCTCATATTGTTTGATTAAGCTTTGTAGTTCTTGTACAATGCTTTCATATTGAACCAACTTAATACAACTATATAAAAATTCCATGAGCCTGCTTACCTCTTTTCCTTCTTTTGGCGAAGTAGACTGATCAAATGCTCGAGGCATTCCATATTATCTCACTTCTACTCATGTCTTTGAGGAAGAGCCTTGGTCTCCTTTAAACTCTTTTCTTTCCTCCTCAAATACTTGTCTTTCTTTCTTGGCATCAAAATTTTGGGTCTTCTCTACATCTTTCCTGACTCCTAAGTCTTCTGTAGTCTTTCCTTGGATTAGTCTGTCTTCTCCTATAACAATTCCTCCTCTAGTTATAACAATGACTCTAGGGTCTTATCGGTGAGTTTTTTCATATATCAGTTGCAGTTGTGGGTTCTACTGAGGTCCTCGTCTCTCCTGAAGCTTAGCTAGCAGCACAGGACAATCTTCTATGACATGTTCAAATGAGCTGCAGTAACTGCAAGTAGTGCAAGGGTTATGACAGTCCCTTGCCAAGTGTCCTAGTTGCACACAGTTGTAATAGCTGATCTATCCTTGACCTTGACCCATACCTCCTTCTCATCCTCATCCTTTGAATCCACTACAAGGATTGAAGTTTCCTCTTCCTGGAGAGTTATACTGCATAGTGTTTCCTTCTTGCTGTACTTCACCTTGGATTTTGTATATATCTCTTAACCTTTTGTGCATGATATCATAGGCCCTACAATCCCTATCATCATGTCCCATGGACTTACAAAATGTGCAATACAGATTTGTGGGTGTCTGAACATACTTTTGCATGTAATAGCACTCACCTGGGCGATGCCTATTTCGACATACTTCTCACCAGGGTAAGGTGACTTGCTTCAATGGGCTCGATGCTCCAGAGACCAAATATTCATGAAATAGGGGACAATGGTCTTTGTCATGGACTTCTGACACACCAGATGTCTTCTCTTTTTTATTTTCTCTTGTCTTTCTTCATATCCTCGACCTGCAAAGACAAACTAGTTAGTTGACTCAAGATTTGGCTCATGCCTAAGATGGACTCTCCCATAGGGGTTGATTCAAGATTCATGGTGATCTCCAGCACCTCAGACTGTGAAGCAATCTTCTATTGCATCAGAGGAACTCTGATGTGTGGTAAGAGAGTAGCAATAAACCATTCCTTGTTCTTTTCATCTGGGATCTTAAGAGTTAATCGACCTGTTAAGGTCTTGAATCTCTGATCGAATTCCCAGATAGGTTTGGAGACCTTCTTCTTGATCTCCTCCAGCTCTGTAATACATTGTGACTCTGATTTGGCTTTATTGAACTCTGCAATCAACACGTTCTTAATCTCATTCAATGGCTGAGGTTGTGTAAGTCCTTGGACAAGCTTCATGTACCAGCTCAATGCGCGATATCTCAGAGTAGTGCTAAACTGGGTTCTTTTGACAGCTTTGTCGGTGACAGTTTTAATATTCCATACAGCCTAACACATGAACTAGTGCTAATTAGGATCTTCAGATCCATTGCCCCTAAAGATAGGGAGCCTCATCTCATCTTCCATAGAGTTTCCTAGGTTTCCTATATGAGTATAAGATGAGCTGCTCGTAATATCACTTTGAGGACTCTGGTGGCTCTGACTATTCTGACTTCTTAGTGCTACTGAAACAATGGGAGGATTAATAGTACTTACTTCAATAGTTTGCACAGCCCGTGAATTTTTTGGTTCATACTAGCGAGGTTATTCAACTTCCCCTTCCTTTGTCCTAGCAGGTTCCGAGTGCTCTTCGTCTTTTATATCTACCTCTTCTCCACTGTAGAAAACCTTGTCCCTGTAGTTCTACTTGAACAGGTTTGCAAGATGCATTTCTCTGAACACTCTCCCACTACGTGTATGTCCAGCCTTTGTGTCGCTATCGCTGTCTGAATTCTTGAACATTAGCTTTTTCAGGTTCGACCAATCTACTATATCTTCAAGATGTTTTTCTCATGCAACAACATCTTAATTCTCAACTTCAGAAAATGTAAAATTTTTCCCCTGGGTCCCTTGAAAAAATATCTCTCAGCTTGGCTATACAACTCTACTCGGTCAACAACAAAATCAATGATGTAACCTCTAATGGTGCTATCGAACCAGTGATATACTGCTCTGGACACAACATTATCGACTCTCTTTACCTTCTTGATCAATGTCGACGTCCAAACTATAGGAGATCTAGATCTGATCTCGAACTGTGTATCTACCAACCTAGCTAACCACTCGTATAGCTCCTAATGGATTCCTCCAAAGAAGATCTCATGTATGTTGGTAAAGATATATCTTCCTAGCCAATCTTCTGTGCTAAGATTAGGGTTCTTGTTTTGGGCTTCAACAAAGTCCTTCTCTTGATCCTCTATTAACTTTTGAATATATGTCTTCGATGGGAACCACCTTGACATTCCCTCAAGAAGATTCATGTCCTGGAAACATAACCATTTGTTGGAACAGGGGTAGACCCAGGGTTGACTCCAAGAGCACACCAACAAGCCCTAGCTACTAGCCCTTTTGGCAACACCTGCAAGGCAGATGCAGTCTCACCCGAAGCAACTATGAGGGGGTTGCAGGATAGAGATGTATACAACCAAAGGGAATATCAAGTGGATCTAATACAACAACACACTATAGCATGCATATATCATTTATCAACTTAGATCTACTTCACACAACTATAGATTTGATCTACCATAACAATGTAATAACAATATATCAAGACAAAGAACATAGCATCAATCACACACACGACACAAAATATACGTTTTTCCCCTCTCTCTAGGGCTATGTCCACAGAACTGTGCTTATGGTATATTAATGATAAAGCATACAGTTTTTGTCTGCACTCTTAGATAGCAGATCTTCTCTCTTCTCCTCTTTGTCTCTCCCCTTCCTGCGCACCTGGCTACAGGACTGATCTCCGCACCCAACTGGAGATATTCCAATAACAGAAGGCTCTCTCCTTAGAGCTTCTCTCTCTCACAACAATAGTCTCTTACAACAGTAATAACAATAAAAATAGCAAAAAAAAGACTAGAATGAACCCCCTTTTCTCATCTAGGTTCTTATTTATATATTACAATAGTTCACCAACATCCTTAGGCCAAAACCTAAGTGCTAAAACCTAGATACCAAAACCCTAGGTGTCTGAAACCCTAGGTCAACTTGACCCATGTTTTCAGGGCTTTGCCAGCCTGTCTTTTCTTCCTTATCACGTGGTTATCCAAAGCATCCAACAGTGGATTTTTCCACTTGCTGATTTGTCCATGATCCTTCTTCCTTATTGATCTATCTTCCTCAAACTCTCCTTGTCCAATGACTTGCTTTCTCTTACTTCTCTCCCTCTTTTCTTCTCTTTTTCTCACTTCAACCCAATAATAGTCACTATGTCTCCCATGCATTTCACGTTTGACCTTTTATTCCTTTATCTTCACTTGCTTCCATACCCAAGGGCCAACATCCATTCTTGGACGTGTACATAACCTTCCTCGACATCTAGAGAGTTTATTTCCTAAATTCAACCCTGAAACCTTAGGACTACCTGAAGATCATATCAAGAAATTCATACTGCTTATCAGATAGATGAATGTCCAACATGAAGACGTAGTATGAAGAATTTTACCCTCCACGTGGTATTTTAACCTACCTGTAGGATCCATAACTAGTTGGACGAAGTTTCAGAAGGATTTTCTAGATAAATTTGTTGAAGAAACCACTACAGGAGCTTTGATGGCCGAATTATTCACCACCACCATGAGTTCAAAGGAGAAGTTTAAATATTTCAATCAAATAGTCACAACTATCTTAAACAAGTTCCAACCTGAAGCTAAACCTACCTAGGAGTTGCAAATCGAAGAATATGCTAATGCTTCTATTTCCATGTTTGTGAAGAGGGATGCCAAACCAACCCTAGCTGAGAATTTTGAAGAAGCCAAAATTATAGAGTTTCAAATGAAGGGATGGAAATAAGGTCAGGTCTCGTTAGTTAAGAAGGAAGTCCAACCCCCTCCCAGGAGAGGACTCCTACTGACTAGACCCCCGGGGAAACAAGCAGAACAAGCTCCTGAAAAGGGTAATGGAGACATATAATACCTACAATACATGGTTAAGAAGTTCTCAAATGAAATAATAGACATGAAGAGAAACGCAGGGGAAGTTAACCAAGTAAAAAGGCCCTATAACCATTTCTTTAAAAGAAATCCATCTTTCAAGGAATTTGAACCTCCCCTCGCCAACTTAAACATTGATCTGGGAAATGTAGAATCCAACTCTTTATGTACCTACCATCAAGAAAAACACTCTGAAAGAGACTTCCCTCAATGGGTACATGCCATGAATCTGATGGCCAACCAGTTTCTAGATGAGGTTTCCCTCACCAAACAATCAAGAAGTTCAATTATGAATGTCGTTGATCAGGAATAAATCGATCCACCCGAAGATACATCCATGATGATATGGGATCTTGATTTAATTATGCCTTCTGATGATCTATTTGATTTTTAAGAACAAGCCCCAGAGGTCTCGGTTGTGAAAACATGAAGTAAGGGATGACCTGTCTCAAAATATCTTACCACTACCCAAACTTTGGGGGGAAAGACAACCCCCTATCACCCGAAAACACCTTTTTCTCCCCGAAGAAACCCTATAAACATCCATACATGAGATTCTCCCAAGTTGGACTACAACATAGTAGAAGACTTAAAAAATTTGAAGGCTAATATATAAATTATGGACATGTGTAGAATCCCTCAGTAAAAAGGCTTCATGTTACAGGCTTTGAAATCAATAGAAAATCCTACGATGAGCACTGACACAGGAAAAAAACTGACTCCCTCAGATCTAGGGAATAAAATGACTGTGAACACTTTCTCTGAATACAAGAAGGGAAAATCCTTTGTCCCACCTTTCCTCTTAACATTTGAAGTCTTCAACAGAAACCTCCATAATTGTTTGGTCAACTCAGGAGCGTCTTCTAACGTTATGCCTTTTTCTATTTGCAAAAAATTAAATGCACTACCCCTCAAAAGTGATAAACATGTGATACAGCTAGACATAACTCAGGTGAAGGTCATGGGAGAACTCAAAGATGTTATGATCAGAATAGCGACACATCTTAAATTTGTGCAAGTAATTGACATGATTGTAGTGGATATTCCAGAAGCTTATGGGTTGTTATTAAGCCAAGATTGGTCTGAGAAGTTAAACATATACTTTAGTACATACTGGGCTCACCTTTGGTTACCCTTAAAGGGACACCTGAATATGATCAGGATCGATAGGGAAAGATATCTCAAATATACAATTACTAACTTAGAAACCCTCAATGAACCCTCATCGACAGATTTCCCCGTGCTAGGAAACTATTCCTGTGACTCCAATTTCAGTAATTTTCCCCCTTTATCATCTGATGTCCCTCTTACTCAAAACTCTGAAATGATTTTTCAAGAGGAATTTCCGACAGTGGCAAGGGAAGCCCTCTTCTACCAAGAACCTGTGTTAGATATCACATAACTCACATGAGGAAAAGAAGAAAGGAATAAGAAAGGGGAAACCGATAACTTTTGCTCACTAATTTGGACCTTCTAATTTGATGAATCTAAATCACAAGAAGGGTTAGGGGTAGGGTGCATCCTCATTGAACCAAAGGGTAAATGTCATTTCCTATCCTGTAGACTTGAGTTCGAATGCACAAACAACACCGCCGAGTATGAATCCCTAGTACAGGGGCTAAAGAAAGTCATAGACTTAAATGCCAAAGAATTGAAGGTTTTCAAATATTCTGAAATCATCGTTAGACAAGTTAGGAATACTATACATTACAATTCTCCACACCTAAATAACTACCAACAGGAACTAAACAGGATGATATAACATTTTGAAGCCTTCAACATTATAGCGATCCCCAGAGCAAAGAACATTCTTGCTGATTCTCTGGCCACCGCTGCTTCAAGGCTATTGCCTTTAGAAGGTTATGAAGCCTTCAGATTCACTATGGAGCTACTCTACAAACCTTTGGTACCCAACAATATTTCCAATTGGAATGTCTTTGAAGGAGATGAACATATCATAATTTTTTTGACTAACCAAGATAATTTCAGAGACTCAGATATCGACAATGAAGTATTCTAGGAACAGTCAATAGAATTTGATCCTTAGACAGATCAACTGACTAATAAACCAAAGTCTCACATGATACCGAAAGGAATAACCAAATTAGAAAACCTCTTCGATCTGAGGGAAAGATTTAAAGGGCCAAAGAACGCAAAGACGGGAAGTTCTTGCCCAATGCATGAATCTATAAATCTAGGAACCCTAGAAAACCCTAAAAATATAAATCTCGGTAAAACAATATCTAAAGAGGAAAGGAAGGCCTATCTAAAACCTTTCAGAAAATACCAGGATGTATTTGCATGGTCCTACTGAGATCTGAAAACTTATGATACCCATATCATTCAGCACACCATCCCTCTGAAGCCTGAAGTAAAACCCTTCCATCAAAATCTTCGAAAGTATCACCCATCCCTGGAGCCTCTCATGTGTCAGGAGTTAAAGAAACTGTCAGATTCCAAAATTATCTTCCAGGTTAGACACTCTGCATGGGTAGCTAATTTGATCCCTGTGAGGAAAAATTCTGGAGAAATGCGCCTATGCATAGATTTCAGAAACCTCAATAGAGCTTCAGAAAATGACAACTACCCAATCCCACCAATGGAGCAACTCCTGCAGACCATGTCTCGCTTTGAAATTTTCTCCTTATTAGACAGTTTCTCAGGGTACAACCAGGTTATAGTTTCAGAAGAAGACTACCTAAAGACTACCTTCCAAACCAAGTGGGGAACTTTAGCTTTCAAACACATGCCTTTTGGTTTAATCAATGCAGGGGAAACCTTCCAGAGGGCCATGTATGTAGCTTTTTGGGGACTAATAAATAAGTGTGTAGTAGTTTACTTGGAATACATGACTGTATACTCCAAGAATAGAGAGGATCACATCCAACACTTAGACCAGATTTTTGAAAGGTGTAGGAAATACGGTATATCCTTAAACCCCAAGAAAAATATTTTCAGTGTCGAGGAAGGTAAGTTGTTAGGCCACATCATATCCCAAGTAGGAATTCACATACATCAAGAAATAATTAAGGCTATAGCTCAGCTTCCATTGCCTCACAACAAGAAGGCTATGCAATCGTTCTTCAAAAAAATCAATTTTGTGAGGAAGTTCATGCCCGATTTCGCAGGAACTATCAAACCCCTACAAAAAATGATCCATAAGGATGTTGAGTTTAAGTGGGATGACGAATGGAAGAAGGAATTCAACGATATTAAGACTACTATATCTCAAGGCCCTGTGTTGCGAAGTCTTGATTTCAACAAAGATATATTCCTCTACACTTTCCCTTCCTACCAATCGTTAGCCACAGTATTAACTCAGATGGATGATGACAAAAACAAAGCCCCTGTATCGTTCATGAGCACTAACCTTCAAGGTGTTGAACTTAACTATATTGCTATAGATAAACAAGCTTACATGGTTTATAAGGTAGTAAAACACTTCAGATATTACATCCTCAAGAATCACACCAAAGTAATCGTGCCTCACCCTGCAGTACGATCCCTATTTACTCAACAGGAGATGGGGGAAAGAAGAGGGAACTGGATGATAGTAGTTCAAGAATTTGATCTATATATAAAACCTGCTAAACTAGTTAAAGGACAAAGGTTATGAAAACTGGCGGCTGAAGCTCAAGACCAAGTAAATGAAGACCCCATATGGGAGAATGAAATAGCATTATGGTGTGGTGAAGCTTCATACATTTCCCCAAGACAAAAGTCTTGGTATGAGAAACTAACTTATCTCCTACACCATGGGACTTTCCCTGAAGACCTAAAACCTAGGGAAAGGAGAGCCCTTATATTGAAATAAACACAATATATCCTTATCAATTCAGTGCTTTTCTGGGTTAACTACGATGGTGTACTGTTGATATGTCTTAAACACAAAGATGCAGACAAAGTTATGAAGGAATTACATGATGGTACTGCAGGTGGACATTTTGTAGGAAACACCACTACGCATAAGATACTGAGAGTTGGTTATTATTGGCCCACTTGTTCAAATACACTCACACAAATCGTTCAAAGACACTCACACAAATGCTAGAAACTATAAAATTTGTGCAGCTGACCTACTTCAATCGGTGATCATTTCTAGGCCTTTTGAGCAATGGGGGTTAGATATCATACGAGATATTTCACTAAGCTCATCAAAACAACATAAGTACATATTAACTGCCATACATTATTTCATGAAATGGGCTTAGGTTGTCCCTTTGACTCATGTAAACGAAAAGGTAGTGATCCAATTCATATAACAACAACTAATTACAAGGTTCGGTGTCCCTTCTGTTCTTGTTTTTGATAATGAAGCTTATTTTTATTCCACCTTATTAAAATAGTTTTCCCTAGACAAAGGAATCATAATTAGATACTCTGCAAATTATTATTCATAGGGAAACAAAGTGGCAGAATCAACTAACAAGAGCCTAGTAAGGATATTGAAGAAAACGGTTTCAGACAACCATAGGAATTGGCATAATCTACTCCATAATGATTTATGGGCAGATAGAGTTACACCCAAGGAATCTATAGGGAATTCCCCTTACTTTCTAGTATACAAACAGGAAGCCATTCTCCTGAACGAGTTATATCTTCCATCTCTTCAACTTGATCAGGAGTCTAGGGGGCATCCCTCATCAACCTTACAACAAAGAATTGACACCCTACTCATGTTAGAAGAAGAAAGGGAGAAATCTAAATCAAAATTCATAGCCCACCAACAGATAGTTAAAATATGGTTTGATAAGCATAAGGCTAAAGAGAATAATTTTGAAGTAGGAGACCTAGTCTTGAAGTGGGACAAAGAAAATGAGCCCAAAGGCAAACATTCTAAGTTTCAGAATCTATGGCTTGAACCTTTCCAGGTGGTCGAGAATATTGGGGCAGACACTTATTGGTTACATAATCTAAGGGGGGAACTTGACACCCTCCTAGTCAATGGCCAAGCCCTAACATAATATTTTCATTAAAAAAAAAAAATGTTTCTTGCATGAATATTTTCATGATTTTTTGTTTTAACTAGGTTAATTGTGAAATGCATTTTTTGTTTTCTTTCCAGTTTTATTTTTTCACTTTTGAAGGTTGTGTTTAGAAAGACAACGGTTGACCTCAAATCATGTGACATGGCGAACTCTGTTCCTAACACATCGCTCACTTACAGCACAAGAAGCACTAGGAAACTTACGGTTGTTTCGAAGGGTCCTCTATCTAACCTGCACAAATGAACAACTTTGGGTAAATGCAGAAATGTTTTCCCGATGGTCTAGTGAAAACCTTAAGGGAAATATGGTAACATGGAAAGGACTACATGAACCCCGAAGACAAATCTAGCAAAGAATTCACCTTAACCATCTCATTTTGCAAAATAACAGACGTCATCCTCTCCCACTCATTCAGGGCATTTTGCCGAAATAAAATTTGACTATATCCAACGAGTGAACAGTAGGAGAGGGTATGCAGATAACTCCGCCAGGGATATGGATGATCGCTGGTAGCAGAGCAAGGTCTGTGACGTCAGGGTGTCTCCGTTGGGGCTATGGACGCTTGCTGGTAGTGGAGAAACACTGTGACAAGTGAGTAAAGGTAACTAAAGGCTCTGCGTCAGTGAATTATTTAAAAAAATCTTGACAAAAGAAGGCATGAGTTAGGGTTACAGGAAATGAAGGAGGGATAAAGGTTGAAAACCCCATAGGCAGATCTAGAGGCATCAACTTGAGAATTTCAAATGAAAGGGTAGAAGAGGCTCTGATTTAAAACCAGTTAAGTTCTCCACTGGCTTTTTCATCAGCCGAGCACAAAGGAGGGACAAAGATTCTAATTTTTCCCAGTATGTCGCCATTTGTTGAGCACTCAACACACCCTAAAAATCCTATGTCAATTTTTACTTTTTGGGTACCACTTGATCTTTTGCACTGTCTAATTCAACTTCATTTGTGGGAAATGTTGCCTTTACTTATCATCCTGACTCTACCATTCTTTCAAAGCTTTCTTGAATATATGAAAACCCATGACTTAAAAGGCTTAATGTTTAAATAAAGAATCGACAGCCAAAAAATTTTCACCCGATGCGCCCAAATTCGACATCGGA
The DNA here is from genome assembly GCA_009831015.1 of Picea engelmannii. NCBI lineage: Eukaryota > Viridiplantae > Streptophyta > Pinopsida > Pinales > Pinaceae > Picea > Picea engelmannii. The sequence continues at coordinate 442,350 of ML781336.1, forward strand.
AGGAATTCAAATATTAAAGAAAAAACATTCAGAAAACCTCAGTCATCGAGCACCAATCTCCATGGGCTATCGACAAATGGAAGTTTTATTTCGCGATGAGCATTACACAAGGATATTGCCGATGGTAGATCCCGTTTGACATCAGTAAGAGGTGAAGGGAGTAAATGATTAAATATGAAATAAATGATATCCCCGATCACCGATCCCTAAAACATTTTGGCATCGGGAGTTTTCAAAGAATATAATACAAAGAAAATATGCAATAGGTTTTTCCCCGATTGCCGAACCCCAATACCTTTTCAGCATCGACTATCCCAGGCCCATTTTAAGGCACACATCTTGTTGAAAAACCCGACTCCATTTGATATATATGATCAAACCACCTATATTTATCTACGATGTGTCTTTTCCAGATTGAATAACCATACGATCTAGTTTCTCCCCTAGTCATTATCGGTTCCCGAGGCCCAGGTCGCACCCCCAAGTCATCTTTGCCACATTAGTACCATACGATTAAATCAATTGATGTCGAAGGTTTTACATAAAGATATCAATGAAAGGATCCATCACACTTTGTCGATCCCCGATCTTCCCACTAAGGAGGCAACACAATGGGACGTATTAGTGCTAAGATACGAAGCATTTAAGGGACTAATTGATTCCAAATATCGCATTAGTTTCTACTTCATGTGAGAATCAAATCAATCATTTGAAATTACCAGTATAACACATCACCCTCCATGCCTCTGCCTTCAACCCACGATGAATTGAATTGCAGAAATTCGACGGCAGATTTGTTTGATTTTCACTCATCACTCGAATTAATTGGCTGATATGAAAAGGTAAGTTCCTCCCTGGTTTAAATTCATGTGGTCATTGTAAACGAAATCATTCCATGCGCAAAGGAGTTTCAGAGCATCCAGAGGAGCGAGATTCAAAGGATTTTGAGACCCTCGTGAGTATCAAACTACAAAGTTTAGCAAGCATTACAGGTATGTACCGGGCTGGATTTTTTGTGTTTCTCTCCATATATACATTTTTATCCAATATTTCTCTACATGTTGTTAGGACCCTGAAATGCCCCTTTTCACTACACCTTTTGATCATTCAACCTTCTATTTCCTAAGCTAAATGTCTACTATAATGAGCACTAAGACCCTTTTTCCCAAGGTACGAACTATTCATCTTTCTTTTATGTTTTCATTTACTTAGCATGTTTTATTGATAACGATCACATATTTTACCCATGAAATAATTCAACTAATGATCAAAATGATAGAACAACCCACTTTGAGAATCAGGTCGTTGCTATCACATCTATGCACAAACCCTGGAAGCTATTACATGACTTCTATAATGGATGCCCATCAATCCTGGAAGTTGTTACATAACTGCTATGAAAAAATCTTGTTTATCTCGAGAGCTGTTACAACTAACGCCACCAATCCTATTGTGATATGACTGCTGCAACACCTGTTGATTAGAATGCTGGCTCACGATGCCGATGAAGGAGAATTCAAGATTTTGTATTAATGATATCTAACGAACAACCTGGGAATCAGGGATTCTTAGGACTGTTTTGTTTCTGAACACTGATTGACTCTAACTTTAAATAGAAGAGCTTTTGTAATGTAATGGTTGTTAGTCTTTTCCTCTGAACTGAAGAAAGTAGTGATTACTGTACTCAGACATCTTTTTGGAAATTGAATGAAGAATTGGATTGAATTTCTTTAGCAGACTATGATCTATGTTTTTGAGTGGATTCAGTGAGAAGGAAGGGGCCCACCTTCTTCACCGATTCCCCTCTATTTTCGAATTCTAGATTAGTTGTTTTCATTACAATTGATTTAACTGTTAGATGTTTCTGAATGCAACTGTTGTTACAGTTTAGTCCCTTTCTGATAAATGTGCATAAAACTTGTTTCATGAGAATTAGAAGTCAGTTGTTGAACATGGCTGGAGAGTTACTTTTCCTTTTTCTGCATTAGGTTTAAATCTTTTTTTGAAGAATTAAAAGTGTGAATAAACTTCTTGCAATAAGTAGATTTCCCTTCTGCAATAGTGTAGAATCTCCTCTTGCAAAAGTAGATTAGAAAGATAGATTAAGGTAGGCAATTCATGGTTTTTGTATATTCATTAGTTTAGATTGTAATTATGACTTTAAGTCTGTAGTACTCGAGCTGTATCAGCACAATTGTGTTAGCAATAATGTTTGTTTGTTTTGATAAAAAAAACTTCCCTACTACAAATTAGATTAGAGATGCTTCCATAATCTAGCATAGACTGTGCAGAATTATCTTGAAATAACAGACTTCCCTGGGTTGACAATTTATATTGAACACTTTGATTTTCCATGCAATTATACAATTAAAGTTCCCAACATTTTGGCGCCGCTGCTGGGGATGATAATTGTAGATTTCGGAAATCACACTAGTTTTTTTTTCAGAAATGCATAGTCTACATGAATCACCAAACGTGAGAATGAACCCCCCAAAATACTAACATTACAGGCACTAGTGGACATGGAGGAAGAAATCTTAACATACTGGGAAGGCATACCATTTTTGATGAGATTATAGTCGGAGCAAATTCTTCTTCAGGATCCATTTCTCGCCCTGCTAATCCTCCAAGAGGATGTGATCCACAGTCAGCTGAAACAACCCCTCTCAAAACATCGTTCTCATCAAGGGATGAAGCTGAAACTAAAGAAGATGATGATTTATCAGAAACAAATCAGCAAGCAACACTGGAGAACATTGAAGATCAAGGAAGTATAGCTTGGAACCGAGAAAACCCAGAAGAAGTTGTTTATCAGATCAATGGTCGGATAGTCACTAAGGAAGAGTGGGACATTGTTAATATTGAGTGGAAATAGAGAGAACACATGGAGAATCAAGGGGACAATGAAGAAGAGCTCTACCAAGAGAATCCATGGAACAACAAGGATCAAGTAAACAATGAAAACACTATCTCTACCCTTGTTTTTCCTATTTCTGATGTTCCCACACGAGGGATGGATCCTATGAAAAACATACCTCTCTCGGCTCTCCCAAATTTTCATGGATTATCTACTAAATATCTGAATGAGTTTCTATTTGAATTTGACATTTTGTGTAGAAGCTATGACTACACTACCACTGCGAAGAAGCTTAAACTATTTCTAGCCACATTAAAAGGAAATGCATTCAGATTGTTCATGAGCCTTGGAGGCGAAAACATTTCAACATGGCTACAAATGAGGTAGATTTTCCTGCACAAATACCAAGACTACTATCGAACAAGGGAATGCATGGAGGAGTTGTTCAAAATGTCACAGAAGGAGGACGAGACCCTTGAATACTTTTTGGAGTGACTCCAATACAATCTACAACGGTCTAGCCATCCAGATGTGAGTAAGGACATTCTGAAAACCATTTTGCTAAAAGGAGTTAGAGAAGATTGCTTAGATATGTTTAATATTCTTGGTAAAGGAGATATATCTAAGGAATCCTATGAGGACATTGTAGACCTTTGCAAAATATGTTCTCGAGGATCCACAAAGAATAAGTCAGCTACCAAGGAGATACTATGTTCTCAAGGGTACAAAAATCAACAAATGGAGGAGCAACAAGAGAAGAAATAGGTAATTTGTTAGAAAATTTAAAAACAGAGATGATTAACTCTTTTTCATCACAAATGGATACTTTGTAGGTCAAACAGAAACAAGTAGAACAAGAACAAGTATTATGCATTTTCTATCCAAAATGCAGGAAGAAACATCCACCAAGGGAGTGCCCACTGAACAGTGTCCAGGTATGCCTTATTTGTGAATTAGACCATCCCACTGACCAATGTCCTTCTCTACCAGGTGTAAAAGAATCAGTGAAAGAAACTAATGAGGAAGCAGAGGTTGTCTATCAAATAACGCAAAGGAGACAATGGCAGCCAAGAGGTCAAGGTATGAATTCTCAATTTCCTCCTCCAACATTTAATTATTGGAACAATCAGCTACCATATGGCCAGATGAATATCCCCCTCTTATCAGGATCCCAATGCATGGTTACTTATGCCCCAACAACTGAATCACTATGGGAAATGGAACCCATATGAGAGAGGTCCTCAAGAACAACTCAGTTATCCAAGCCAACACCAACCAAACTTCTTTCAACAACAGTTCCAACCCCCGTACCAGCAGCAACAACTGCAATTGCCTCCCAATAACTCACCAAACAATCCTCCTTTATGACCTCATATGCCTGTGAAACCTAACCCAAACCCAAATAATAAGTCCATTCAGATCATAGACATACTTAATGTGCCAGCCTTATCTATTACCCGTATGCCATGTGATGAAATACACTTAAGATTTGGGAGAATAGTTGAGCCAATATTTGAAGATGCTCCATCTTCAAAATCATATAAGGAATCAGGGGAGAGACCATCTACTGATACAGAAGAAATTGACCAACCTATTCTAGAATCAACAGACCCACCATTCCCTGAAAGACTAAAAATTGCCAAGATTGTGGAATTACCATCTTTCAATCTCCTTGGAGAATTGCAAAATCTACAAATTAATATTCCACTACTACAAGCAATAAGGGATGTCCCTATTTATGCCAAGACTATGAGGGATCTATGTATCAGAAAACCTGGATGAAAACCTAAAGATCCCCTCACAATGCATGTAGTGGGGGATTTGTCTGAGCTAATGCTAGGAAAAACTCCACCTATTAAATATGGCAACCCAGGAAACCCTACCATCACAGTTAAAATTGAACAGACATCTATTCCATGTGTACTAGTTTATTTAGGGGCAACAATTAACATCATTCCAATAGAAACTATGCAGTTTTTGCAACTCGAAACAAAAATCCGACCTACTCCTACTATTCTAGAATTAGCTGATCGCTCTACCATTAGACTAGAAGGAGTAATCGATGATTCAGTTATTTCGGTAGACTCATGGGAGTATCCTGCTGATTTTGTCATGTTGCATCCCAAATCCGCTCTGGGAGGTCATCCTCTAATTTTGGGATGACCATGGTTAGCCATAGCTAACGCCTTCATAGGTTTCCGATCTTGTTCTATGACCATCTCTGATGGTTACGACACAAAAAAACTTATGCTACACCCAGTGCAGAACCTAAAAATTCTTTATGGATGGATATTGAGGCTGAAAGTGATTTGCCTGTGCTAACTATAGGAAAGGCCTTGAGTTTCAAGGATGAGACAAAATATGAGTTAATCAACTATTTTATTAGTGACCCCTCTGCTGTTACACATCACACACACCATCAATTGATCGGAGTCTTTGACCCTATGGCCCAGGAAGAAATGAACTCAGAAATGTTCTCAGAAACTGCTGACAATCAGAGTGATTCAATTGTAACAACAGTCACTGTAACAAAAAATGTTGTAACAATAGATTATGAAATAGTAATAACTGAACTATTTCCTAAAATCAGTTCCAAGAGCGTCGTTGTGGAAATCAAACTTGGAAAAACCTTGAACATCAATCCCGATCTCTCCAGCGCTGAAACTTGCCAACTGATGAATTTACTGATTGAACATAAAGAATCATTTGCATGGGATTACATGGATATGAAAGGAATCCCCTCTTAGCTATGCACCCACCATATATACATTAAATAAGAATTTCGACCCATTTTCCAACCGCAAAGGAGGATGAACCCAAATCTTAAAGAAATTGTTAAAGAAGAACTTCAGAAAATTCTCAATGATGGATTCATCTATCCTATATCAGACAGTGAGTGGGTATCACCATTGGTTATTGTGCATAAAAATAATGGTAAGTGGAGAGTGTATGTGGACTATCGAGCCCTGAATAAGGCAACGCAGAAGGATCATTTCCCTCTTCCATTTATTGATCAGGTTTTAGACAACTTAGCCGGAAAAAAATATTTTTCTTTCCTAGATGGCTTCAGCGGCTATAACCAGATACAAATTGCCCCACAAGAAAAAGATAATACCACCTTTACCAGCCCTTGGGGTACATTTGCCTACAAGGTTCTCCCATTTGGCTTGTGTAATGCACCAACCAATTTCCAGAGAGTTGTAATTGGTATTTTCTCTGATATGGTGAATGTCTGTATGGAAATATTTATGGATGAATTTACACCTTATGGGATTGATTTTGAAGACTCTTTGTCTAATTTGGAAAAATTACTCAAAATATATAAATAGTCTCATCTTTCTTTAAGTACAGAAAAGTGCCATATGATGATGCGCGAAGGGGTAGTGCTGGGGCACTGCTGGCAGCCATTTTGCATTTTTATCTTTTTCTTATAAGCTGCTTGCACAAGGGTTTTGAACCCTCAATACTCATCACAATTCTTTAAATGAAATAACACTATTATCTTTCTCTTTCGCACACCTGCCTTTCGTTTTCATTTTTCACGACTGCAAGCGTGAAAACCTTGAGTTGAAAGTCATGTTGATAGCGTTAAAATCATCTTTGGATTATTACAGATCTTTTTGTTTATGTCGTCATGACTCTTTTACCTCCAACTCACTACTGATCATACATTTATCAAAACACCAAGCCTTTATTCACTTTGCATTTGACTTTTGTTAATATGGTTTCATTTTATAAGTTTGTGATGCAATGATATTCTGGTGTCTTTGATTGAATCCTTGATACAATGGTGATATGATATTTTGTTGTCTTTGATCAAATTCCTTGGTGCAATGGTTTCATAAGAACGCATTAACTTTGTGATTAAATCCTTGGTGCAATGTTTGATATAGTGGTTTCTTTCATATCATACAAATGCTATTGTTGATTTGAATATTCAGATCAAGTTTTGGTTATGCGATTATGTGATAATCCATTTGATATTTGGTTTACAATGCTTTGATTGTGATTTGAATGAATCTATTACCAAGGTGCCGTTGGTTTTACATGCCAACATGAATGTTTTGCATGGTTTCAATCCACTCCACCACCTTCGCACGCATAAGCATTAATGTCTGCCTTGCACCTCGGGCTATCTCTATTTGTTTTGGGAAAACCTGTAGGAAGTTAGTCCTGTGTCTACCAAACAAACCCCCTCACCAACTACCCTGTTGACAGTGTGCTATCTCCTATGGCTCCTGTAGTGCACATAGAACCTAATGGCATCCAAACACTGCTTTTATTTGATAATGCTCGTGAGGACCTGGAGAGTAATGGATGGTTATTTTTCATTCAAAAATTTGAGGGTTTCAACCTCACAGTCGCTCAACAGTTTTCCCTCACATTCGATGGATGCAGGGCCAAAGTTGGGGACATCCAACTCGAATTGAATGAAGAATTCCTCAGCTCAGCCACAGGCTTGCCAGCCAATGGGCAGAAATGGTTTAAGAATTCGAAGGTGGATGAAGTGCCATGGCCGCTCCTGTTTACCTCGAGGAAAATGATCAGTTGTGACAAAGGTATGCCGGTCACAGCCCTTAAATCTCGATGGCATGATTTGTTGGCCATTGTTAAACAATTCGTAACTTGCGAAGGTAAATATGGTTTAGTTTTTCTCTACCATCTCTGGCTGCTTATGAATTTCATAGATTTCCCTTTGAATATGCCTCATTACCTCCTTCGCAGCTTGTATAAAATGGCCAAATGATTTAAGAGGGAGAAGGCCGACTCCAGCCTCTTCCACCACTGTTTGATTAAAATTATCATAGTCCATCATCTGAGGTTGAGTGGGGACTGTTGGGAAGATTTCTTGTTGAGGAATAGCTTTGCCACTCCTGAATTTGGTCAAGTGGACAAAACTGTGGTCACCGAAACCCTTGTCAGGCATTTCATGCCCCCTCCTACCCTCCTACCCGTTGTTGAACCCTCGACCTACCCTAACGATGACCTACCCGACACCCTTCCTGACTCATGTTTAAAAGATAGTGCTAAGCTTGTTAAGAGGCCTGCAAGAAAAAAGGGCAAGGGTAATACCGATGTCAATAGCAAGGGTAAGAAGGCTACACATTGGGTATCTAGGTGTGCTCGTAATAAACCCAAACAAAACACGGATCAGAAACCTATTGTTTTGAGTGAAGATTCGGATTCTGAAATCGAGCGATTTCTGACCGAGGAGTACCCATACTCACATAGCCTGTTTTTTTCCAAGACCTATGACTACGTATCCAACCTCCTACTGTGCCTTAAGGATGACCCCAACTTCCCCGGGATCAAGTTTGACAGTGGAACCCCTAGCAATTTAAAAGATTCCTCACCTGTAATGACACGGCCCGATCAACCACAGTGCAACGAATGCAACTCATGGCTCGAACGATACTATACAGATGTCCCTCTGTTGCAATCCCGAATTAAGTCCTTAGAGGACTGGGTGACTGTGTTAACCAAGGAAAATGACAGACTGCAAGCTAACGATAAGAGGCAAAATACCACAGGCTCTGTTGTGTTCAAAAATGTTGAGGCAACCACTGCCATTGTTAATTCGAAGTTAGCCTGACTGAATCGCATCCCTACAGCCAAGGTATGATATTTCAACAATGATTTTAGAATGATTTGGTTTGTTTTGAATTAGCATAAACGATTGTGTTTTCTTTGAATTAGTATAAAATATTTGTTTGATAAATCGAATATAGTTCTGTTATGATTGAATTGATTCAATACGATTCAGTTTGTTTTGATTTAGCATAAACAATTTTGGTTTTATTTGAATTAGTAATAAAGGATTTGTGTGATAGATCGCATACATTTATGCTACCATTGGATTGATTTAATACGATTTTGTTTGTAAATATGACCAGCTATAGAATCGTGAGATTCTGTAGCTAGTCATAAAATTAGAATTTCTGTTGATTTTTACAATTAAACACAATCTAAAATCGTTTATTTTTGTGCATCTACAGGTACACACAAAATTCAATGGGAATTGGATCGATTATGGCACTTTAGAACATACTTTTTGTTACACAGTTTTGGGATTAGGTTGTTAGTCTTAGTTAGAAATAGCAATCTGGGAGATTGTTCCCATATTTTTGCAAACAGTTTTTGATAATTTCCACAAGGAATGTTTTATCCTGTGGCCTTTATATACTTATTATTTTTTGTAAACAAGCCATCACTGTTGGGAGAACAGAGACTATGGGCTGATGATTATACAGACTCGAATAGAAGTGGATTTGTTGCACGGCTTTAGCTTCAATTTATCTTATTTTTGTTCAAGTTTATGTGCATTTTAATTTGTTATCAAATTATTGACTACTTTAGATATCAATATTTGTTACAGTTTGATGTGATATGAATTAAGTGTTGTCCATATCTAATGTATCTCATTTTACTTACAACAATTACCTTGTTTTAATTTAATGAATAGAAGGTTAACCTTCTTTGTTGAATGAGAAGTTATGTACAAGTCTTTGCAGAAGGATTTATCTTGATGTAATTATTTGTAAAATATAAAATTGTTGTTGCTATATGTCTTGTTTGTTTCGTCATTCGTATTCAAGAGCGTCGTTGCTTCCTGTTTATGAGAAGATTTTAGAGAATATGGTGCAGGTTTCCCCCATCAAATAGCTAAATCGAATACTGTGCACAGGACAAATAGGAAGCGCTACTATAGGTTAGTCTGTTAGTGTTATTCAATTAGTTTAGTTAATATATAAATTTCTTGTAATCTGAATACGTCTTACTGTTCATTTTTATAGTTCAGATTTGCAGTTAGTATTGTTGTTTTAATTGCTTAGCTTAGATAACTTTCATTCTATTTCTTTCTCATAAAAATTATAAAAATAAAAAACAATAGCTTCGTTGTCATAAGACAACTCACAAATGATTTTGCAAATTTCGATCAAAATTTGTATTTTGTAGATACTGTATATATAATCCAGATTTAATTGTATTGATAGCTGAACATTTAATAAGTAGAATTATTGTTTTATAATATTGGTTAATAAACTATATATATATATAGATTTGTATATAGTTTGCAGTAGTTGTTTTTTCACTTAGATTAGTTTCTTTAACTTAGTTTTTTCACTTTCCTAGGACTTAGATCGGCCAATGGAGCCGCTAAACCCATCGGAGTGGATTAATCCAAATGGCTTGGGTTATTTAGACAACCCCGGACCGGATTCACTCCTCCAGTTGACGAGCGGTCAATTTCTCCCATCAACAAATGGTGCTAGAAGGAGGGCCGTCTGACAAGCCGGCCTTGTAGGAGTCTTTATTTTAAATGTATTCAATTTCCCCATGGCTCCCCAAATCACTGTGTTGGAACATGCTTTCAACTTCTCATTACGCAATGTTCCCAACGAGACAGTCTCTCGCTTGTCCAAAATCACCTTTGATGGTGGAGGAAATATATCTGCTAAAGACCACCTTAACAAGTTTTGGTGCAAATGCATCAAACATGACATCTCAGATTTAAGAGTTTTATGCAGACTTTTCACTTTTACTTTTACAGGCCGGATTAAACATTGGTTTGAATCCTTTCCAGCATGTCACATTTTTGATTGGTTTCAATTTGGAGATGAGTTTCTAGATGCTTTTGAAATTTATGATTTCGATCAGTTATGTGAAGAATTTTATACTTCACTAATCAACAGTGATTCATCTTCAGAAGACTTTTTGACAAGAGTCTATCATATCCTCTGTAAATTTAATCTCGATCACATGTCATTTGCATTAAATCTCTCCTATGATGCTTGCATCCCTTCCCTCCAGTCATATTCAAGCACGAACGAAGAACTAATTGTAAATCCTATCACTCAACTGCAAGAACAATCTTCTTCGCAAGAAGAGAAAATCCTTCCGACAATGTTGAACAAACTAGGGAGGTAGAATCTATTGACTAGGTTCTTATTGACAACCAAATTGGTTTTTCCTTTGAATCATTGTATTTTCAGTCTACGACTAGTATGGAAGAAGATTCATTTCTGGCTCAAGATGAATATCCTCATTCTTGTAACTCATGCTCTAATCAACATTTAAAATCAGTCATTGAAGAACACTTAAGTGACGAAAATCATCTTGAATGTCCTAGTACTCCTATGAAACTGATTAGAGAAGAAGATATGCAACTAGAAGAAGAAACCTTAAACCTTCACCCTCAAAATGCACTTTGTTCACAGGAAAGACTAGATGTTTGTCACATAAATTTTGAATTATCTATCACACAAAAGGAAAATCCATATGATCATATTATGTTGAGGAATTCGTCACCAAAACAAAGTAAGGAAGGTGAAGAGAAATCTCTTGAGAATACCATTGTTAATTCAAGAGATTCTTTTCATGTGCTTATGTCTAATTCCTTTTATTCTTTATATCCTGATCTCTTCCTAGACTTTGTTGGACTTGACACCTTACCTACAACATCCTACTCTTTTCCGCCACAATCATATCTTTTTGGTGAAATTAATTCTGAGCATAACATTGATAAAACTGGATTTGATGCTTGTTCACTTTCATCACTCACATGGGAAAAGGACATGTTGTGAGATTATTTTACACAATTTATTGTTGAAAAAGACAATGCATTATATTTTATGGATATCAAACATTCTAAGTTGCATATTCATTCTTTGCTTAGCTCGAATCTTAATGTTTATACTTCACATTTTGAAATGAGCAATCTCATCGAAGGAAACATTCAAACCAATGATCCAATTGATTGCACGAATCCTCCTATGATGCGTTTCCCATTGATATATTCGTTTCAACAAAGTCATGGTTTGCATCCCCATTTTTGTGACAGGATCTTAGGATGGCTTGAATATTCATATATAAAAAAATTTCATAATAAATAAAAGGTTGTGCTTGCTTTCTTTTTACCTAAGTATCTTGGAAGTAGGCGTGCCATATTTCTTTTAGATCTTCCATGTGAAGGAATTAATGAACACTTAGAGAATTGTTAGGAGAATGGGGCATTTCAGCCTTGGCTGATGGTTATTCCATTTCCTCATAATCCTGACAAGTTTTTCAAACCTAATTACACTCGACCATGCCATTATGACCCTTATAACGACAAGATCACACAATGGTTGGAGGATTCATACATCAAGAATATTCAAGGGTATGGTAAGATCATGCTTACTTTGTTTTTAGATGATGATTTTGAAGGTAAGTGTGATATGTTTCTGTCATTTGTTGATATATTACCATTCTTATTAATAATGTTTGATTTTGTTTCCGTTGTAGGATTGGAGTTACTCCGATGGCTACATTGGAAGCATGACTTCACGTAGTATCCTGATTTGTTTAATAGTTAGGGTAGGTTTAGGAATAGGTTTTCTTTTTGTTTTATTTCTCACTAGTTCTCTTTGTAATAATATAGTCTTGAATGCAAGTGGGCGCACCAAGAGAACCATAATACGGCTGTTGTCAGGGAAGTCCCCTTGATCCTTTTCTCTTTACTTTTAGTTGAATAATTTCAAAAACGTAGTATCATCATGAAAATATTAAATGGAAAGTAAAGAGATAAATAAATCTTAATCAACCCTGACCCAAGGTACCACGAGTAAGACTGCTTTCCCATCAAACAGGATTTTCCTACTTTTCAGTCTCCCAAGGGATTTGTTGCATGAGGTTTTCAGATGCATGTTTTGTACATATTTTTTTGATTGGATTTCTTTGCTTTCAAATCTTTCTTCGCTGGTGTGTTTTGTTTCCTTTTATGATTATCAGTCTTTCTTTTGAAACACACATGCCTACATCATGAACTGTTCGGAAAAAGAGAACAGAGAATTTTTTCCTCTGAAATGACTGTTGAAAAGTTGTCTAAACATCAATTATAATATACTTCTGAAATTTACAGCCATGTTGAGGAAAGACTATTATTTGAAAGAAGTTTATTGATTTCAATCTGTAAGTGAAGCCTGTCACGATCATCCATTATCTTCTTATGTTGTCCCTGTTCCTTAAGGGAATAACTCAGAAGATGTCTCCCTGCTTTCGAAGGTCGGTTTTGTAAATAAACCATCTCTGAATCTTAATGAAGGACAGTTTAAAAAAAAAAAAAAAAATTTCAAGGTCTGTAAAAATATGTCTAAAATATCATAATTTTCAGCGTCACCCCGCTCAATTATATATCTTTAAAAACCAAAAAATAATTAAAGAGCTATGGGAAGTTCTTGTAAACCCATCGGGATACTGAACAGGTCTGTTGGCAGTGGGTAAATGCATGCATGACGCCAAGATAACTTCACCGAGGTATTGAACAGGCCCGTTGGTAGCGAAGCAATGTTGGGTATATGAAAATTTGCAAATATGAAATCTCTTGACCTTGAAATGTCCTTTATTCTGATCTGGAACTTCTTGGCAGGATACAGATATCAGAGTGGGTTAAATGGAAACCCTGTCGAGGCTATGGACGCCTACTAGCAGCAGTGGCTCTATCAACAGTATTGGAGATTTTATCTTTAATATCATGACTCGCTTGTCTTAAGACTATTATCAGTTTTCATCTTTTAAGCACAACTGCAATTTTTTATGATTAATGATGATGTTTAAACAATTTTCTAGTTGTTTTAGAGCTAGAATTATTCTAATTATTCTAATCTGGATTTTTTCTTTTGGCAGAGATAACTGCTTCTACCAGTGTGTCACCATTGTTGGCAGCCATTTTGCATTTTTATCTTTTTCTTATAAGCTGTCTGCACAAGGGTTTTGAACCCTCAATACTCGTCGCAATTCTTTAAACGAAACGACACTATTATCTTTCTCTTTCGCACACCTGCCTTTCGTTTTCATTTTTCACGACTGCAAGTGTGAAAAACTTGAGTTGAAAGTCATGTTGATAGCGTTAAAATCATCTTTGGATTATTACAGATCTTTTTGTTTATGTCGTCATGACTCTTTTACCTCCAACTCACTACTGATCATACATTTATCAAAACACCAAGCCTTTATTCACTTTGCATTTGAATTTTGTTAATATGGTTTCATTTTATAAGTTCGAGATGCAATGATATTCTGGTGTCTTTGATTGAATCCTTGATAAAATGGTGATATGATATTCTGTTGTCTTTGATCAAATTCCTTGGTGCAATGGTTTCATAAGAACGCATTAACTTTGTGATTAAATCTTTGGTACAATGTTTGATATAATGGTTTCTTTCATATCATACAAATGTTATTGTTGATTTGAATATTCAGATCAAGTTTTGGTTATGTGATTATGTGATAATCCATTTGATATTTGGTTTATAATGCTTTGATTGTGATTTGAATGAATCTATTACCAATGCGTCGTCAGTTGTACATGCCAACCTGAATGTTTTGCATGGTTTCAATCCACTCCACCACCCTTGCACGCATAAGCATTAACGTCTGCCTCGCACCTCGGCCTATCTCTATTTGTTTTGGGAAAACCTACGGGAAGTTAGTCTTGTGTCTACCAAACAAACCCCCTCACCAACTACCCTGTTGACAGTGTGTTGTCTCCTATGGCTCCTGTAGTGTGCATAGAACCTAATGGCCTCCAAACGCTGTTGTTATTTGATAATGCTTGTGAGGACCTGGAGAGTAATGGCTGGTTAGTTTTCATTCAAAAATTTGAGGGTTTCATCCTCGTAGTCGCTCAACAGTTTTCCCTCACATTCGATGGATGTAGGGCCAAAGTTGGGGACATCCAACTTGAATTGAACGAAGAATTCCTCAGCTCAACCACAGGCTTGCCAGCCAAGGGGCAGAAATGGTTTAAGAATTTGAAGGTGGATGAAGTGCCATGGCCGCTCCTATTTACCTCGAGGAAAATTATCAGTTGTGACAAAGGTATGCCGGTCACAGCCCTTAAATCTCAATGGCATGATTTGTTGGCCATTGTTAAGCAATTCGTAACCTGCGAAGGTAGATATGGTTTATTTTTTCTCTACCATCTCTGGCTACTTATGAATTTCATAGATTTCCCTTTGACTATGCCTCATTACCTCCTCCGTAGCTTGTATAAAATGGCCAAATGATTTAAGACGGACAAGGCTGACTCCAGCCACTTCCACCACTGTTTGACTAAAATTATCATAGTCCATCATCTGAGGTTGAGTGGGGATTGTTGGGAAGCTTTCTTGTTGAGGAATGTCTTTGCCACTCCTGAATTTGATCAAGTGGACAAAACTATGGTCACTGAAACCCTTGTCGGGCCTGTCATGCCCCCTCCTACCATCCTACCTGTTGTTGAACCCTTGACCTACCCTAACGATGACCTACCCGACACCCTGCTTGAATCATGTTTAAAAGATAGTGCTAATCTTGTTAAGAGGCCTACAAGAAAAAAGGGCAAGGGTAATACCGATGTCAATAGCAAGGGTAACAAGGCTGCACGCTAGGTATCTAGGTGTTCTCGGAATAAACCCAAACAAAACATGGATCATGAACCTATTGTTTTGAGTGAAGATTCATATTCTGAAATTGAGCGATTTCTAACCGAGGAGTACCCATACTCACATAGCCTGTGTTCTGCCAAGCCCTATGACTATGTATCCAACCTCCCACCGTGCCTTAAGGATGACCCCAACTTCCCCAGGATCAAGTTTGATAGTGGAACCCCTGGCAATTTAAAAGATTCCTCACCTGTAATGACAAGGCCCGATAAACCATAATGCAATGAATGAAAATCATGGCTCGAATGATACTATACAGATGTCCCTCTATTGCAATCCCAAATTAAGTCCTTAGAGGACCGAGTGACTATTTTAACCAAGGAAAATGACAGACTGCAAGCTAACGATAAGAGGCAAAATACCACAAGCTCTATCGTGTTAAAAAATGTTGAGGCAGCCACTACCATTGTTAATTCGAAGTTATCCTGACTGAATCGTATCCCTACATCCAAGGTATGATATTTCAACAATGATTTTAGAATGATTTGGTTTGTTTTGAATTAGCATAAACGATTGTGTTTGATAAATCGAATATAGTTCTATTATGATTGAATTGATTCAATATGATTCTGTTTGTTTTGATTTAGCATAAATGATTTTGGTTTGCTTTGAATTAGTAATAAAGGATTTGTGTGATAGATTGCATACATTTCTATTACCATTGGATTAATTTAATATGATTTTGTTTGTAAATATGACCAGCTACAGAATCGTGAGATTCTATAGCTAGTCATAAAATTAGAATTTCTGTTGATTTTTACAATTAAACACAATCTAAAATCGTTTATTTTTGTGCATCTACAGGTACACATAAAATTCAATGGGAATTGGATCGATTATGGCACTTTAGAACATACTTTTTGTTACATAGTTTTGGGATTAGGTTGTTAGTCTTAGTTAGAAATAGCAATCTGGGAGATTGTTCCCATATTTTTGCAAATAGTTTTTGATAATTTCCACAAGGAATGTTTTGTCCTGTGGCCTTTATATACTTATTATTTTTTGTAAATAAGCCATCACTATTGGGAGAACAGATACTATGGGTTGATGATTATACAAACTCGAATAGAAGTGGATTTGTTGCATGACTTTAGCTTCAATTTATCTTACTTTTGTTCAAGTTTCTATGCATTTTAATTTGTAATCAAATTATTGACTACTTTAGATATCAAGATTTGTTACAGGTTGATGCGATATGAATTAAGTGTTGTCCATATCTGATGTATCTCATTTTACTTACAACAATTACCCTGTTTTAATTTAATGAATAGAAGGTTAACCTTGTTTGTTGAATGAGCAGTTATGTACAAGTCTTTGCAAAAGGATTTATCTTGATGTAATTATTTGTAAAATATAAAATTGTTGTTGCTATATGTCTTGTTTGTTTCGTCATTAGTATTCAAGAGCATCGCTGCTTCCTGTTTACTAGAATATTTTGGAAAATCTGATGCGGGTTTCCCCCATCAAATAGCTAAATCAAATACTATGCACAAGACAAATAGGAAGCGCTACTACAGGTCAGTCTGTTAGTGTTATTCAATTAGTTTAGTTAATATATAAATTTCTTGTAATATGAATACGTCTTACTGTTCATTTTTATAGTTCAGATTTGCAGTTAGTATTGTTGTTTTAATTGCTTATCTTAGATAGCTTTCATTCTATTTCTTTCTCATAAAAATTATAAAAATAAAAAATAATAGCTTCGCTGTCATAAGACAACTCACAAATGATTTTGCAAATTTCGATCAAAATTTGTATTTTGTAGATACTGTATATATAATCCAGATTTAATTGTATTGATAACTGAACATTTAATAAGTAGAATTATTGTTTTATAATATTGGTTAATAAACTATATATATATATATATATATATATATTTGTATATAGTTTGCAGTAGTTGCTTTTTCACTTAGATTATTTTCTTTAACTTAGTTTTTTCACTTTCCTAGGACTTAGATTAGCCAACGGAGCTGCTAAACTCGTCGGAGTGGATTAATCCAAACGGCTTGGGTTATTTAGACAACCCCGGACTGGATTCACTCCTCTAGTTGAAGAGCGGTCAATTTCGCCCATCAACAGACACTTCATCTCTTATGCAAGGATTCAGGTAGATCCAACCAAAATCCAGGTAATTTTGGGCATTCCAACTCCATTAACTCAGAAAGAGGTAATATTTTTTTTAGGACATGTTGGGTATTACAGGAGATTCATAAAAAATTTATCTAAACTTTCCTCTCCATTATATTTCTTACTAACAAAAGATGTTAATTTTCATTGGACTAACGAATGTGAATTGTATTTTGCAGATCTTAAACAAAGATTGTCTACAGATCCCATCTTGAGAGGGCCCAATTGGGCTCTGCCTTTTCACATTTCTTCAGATGCCTCAGACACTACAATTGGTGCAGTACTAGGGCAACAGGAGGACAAAGAACCCTATGCTATCTACTATATCAGTAAGAACATGGCTCCTACTGAGTTAAATTACACAGTTACTGAAAGAGAATTCTTGGTAGTAGTATATGCAATCAATAAATTCGGGAATTATGTAACTGGTTACCTAACTTTTATTCATATTGATCATACAACCATAAAATATCTAATGAATAAACCTATTGCTAATGCCCAAGTGACAATATGGTTGTTACTACTGCAATAATTTGACATCACTATAGTGGATAGACTAGGAAAAGAAAATGTGGTTGCTGATTTTCTCTCGAGATTACATATAAATGATGATAATTCACTTGTAGATGATTCCTTTCCTGATGAAAATTTGTTTGCAGTATCTTCTCACTCAACTTGGTATGTAGACATTGCTAATTATCTGGTTGTAGGGAAAGTACCTCCCCATCTATCTCTTAGGGAAAGAAGGAAAATTATTCAAAAGAGTGCCAGGTATAGTTGGATAGGAGGATACCTCTTCTACACAGGCCTGGACCAAGAAATCAAGAGATGTGTGAGGGATGATGAGGTTTATGATTTTCTGAAAGCTTGCCACAATGGCCCTTGTGGGGGTCATTTTGCTGCAAAAAGGACCGGGCATAAAATTTTAAGGATGGGCTATTATTGGCCCAGCATATTTCAAGATGCCAAGAATTATGTCCAAGCTTGTGACAGTTGCCAACACATGGGTCAACCAACTCATAGGGATGAAATGTCGCTCTAGCCTCAGGTAGTGTTAGAGCCTTTTGAGAGATGGTCCATGGATTTTGTTGGACCCATTCACCCACCTTCCAATCAGAAAGTCTATATATTGGTCTGTACAGATTACATGACCAAGTGGGTGGAGGCCAAAGCACTTATCATAGCATCAGAAGAGGTTGTTTTAGAATTCTTGTTTGAAAATATATTTGTTAGGTTTGGCTTTCCCAGAGAACTGGTCACTAATGGAGGACCCCCGTTCACATCACATAAATTTGAAGCTCTACACAGTAAATATCACGTCTTACATAGAATAGCTTCTCCATACCATCCACAAGGCAATGGCCAAGTGGAAAGCACCAACAAATTTATCGAAGCCAGTCTTACTGAAAAAGTGAGAGAAAATCATAAGGACTGGTCTGACAGAATGCATGAAGCCCTATGGGCTTACCGAACTACTTGGAGGAGCATGACTGGTTTTTCTCCTTATGAGTTGATATATGGAAAAAGCCCTGTTTTTCCCATTGAACTCAAAATCAAAACCTTAAGAACTGCATCAACAATCAATCTCAAATTGACCATGGCACAGAAAGCCAGATTGCAGCAGCTCAATGAGCTTGATGAAAAGCATTTGGATGCCATCCATAAAACCACAGTGATTCAACAACAAAGAACAAAAGGGCATGATTGAATCATTAAGAAGAAAATATTCCAAAAAGGAGATTGGGCTCTGTTGTATGATTCACGTTTTAAGGAATTTCAAGGTAAGTTGTGTACATGATGGCTAGGGCCTTCCGAGGTAGACACCATCTTTCCCAATGGGACAGTCTGGTTGATTACTATTGACAGATCCAATACACACTTACATGCAAATGGTCATCGCTTGCATCTGTATCAGCATCCACTGTCCAAGAAAAATTTTAAAACTCGATGTACAACTGATACAGATTATCAAATCTTAAACAGAAAGCAGTTTTCGCCTTCCCCTTCTAAACTTTAGGGATTATTTTTCTCAAACTTTGTATATAAATAATCTCAGCAAAATTTGCATTTCTCTATTTTTAGTTGAAATTTTTCTATTTTCTTTACTATGCTAATAAATCCTTGGAAGGTATCAAGCAATTATGTGTGTGCAGGTAGATTGATAAATAGAAGGAAACGATGAGTTCATGAAAGTTGGAAAACTTCCTAGAACCAAAGTAAGATAGCATTTGGCCAATTTCCATGTTGTTACACCTTTTCCCGATAAATTGGCTGATTTCCATGTTGTTACACCTTTTCCCGATAAATTGGCTGGTTTCAATGTTGTTACATCTTTTTCTGATAAATTGGCCAATATCAACACTGCTACACGTACCTCCGACATCTTTGGAAAAAGAACCTGTTGATACATTAATTACTATTGTTCTTTCTTGCCACTTAACTCTTTCTTTTTGGTCGATGCTGCGACTCTAGCCCTCCAATCTTTCGTGCAACAACACCACTGATTAGACAATCCTGATGCTTTATATCTGAAAGTGTTGCTTCATTATGACGTAACTTCACATTCGGCGGCATCCAGTTGGATCACTATAGTAAGGACTATGACTCTTCACAAGCCGTCATTTCTCTCACAATCCTTCATCATACCAGCTATTATGCACCATTCCGATGGTGGTTGGATTGTGCAGTTACTCCGACAGGTCATTATGTGTGGTAAGATTTGAGGTACGTGATTAATCCTATGTGTTAAAGTAATGAAGATATAAAAACACGATTTCCTATTTACTAATCAGTTACACCTGGAGCCAATCCAATTAGTTGGGGGGGGGGGGAACGTAAATCTAGCAGTTCATTCCAAAGTTTATGCACATCTCCACCACCTTTCCACCCACATTTCTTTTAACTAAGACACTGTATTCTCTCTACAAAATCACGTTCAAGCTTATTTTGTCTCTAATCTAGGTGATAGTTTCTCCTCCTACGTGCCTGTAACTCTCAAGAAACATCATGGGAGGATCAATTGTGAGACATGAACCTGCAACTCTGAACAGTTTGTTGCTACACCCAGAGGCCTACCAAATATTTCTTAAGGCCAGCTGGATATCGTATTTTAAGAAGTTGAAAGAATTTAGTGAGGATGAGGTATTGGAGTTTAGTCAAAATCTTACTGAAGCATAGTCAATGGTGAAAGGAGTAAGGATTCCAGTAATAGAAGAAAGCATTGCAGCTGTAATAGGGTTGCCAAGGACAGGAGACCGATGGTTTAACAGAAAAACACATCTCTCGGATGCACCAAAAGGGTTCCTCGTCAACACTGAGCGAGTTCAGACCAAGGGCATAGGTGTAGACGTCAATTCCTTAACAGAGCCATGGGGGAAAGTTTCAGAATTTATTAAAAGGTACATCACCTATGAAGGCTGATACCAAGTTGTTTATTTTTTTGATTTCATCTTATTATCACATCTGCGACATCAAAAATTGATAAACATTCCTTATTATCTCCTACAATCATTGCATAACATGGCCCATTTTGTAAAAAAATCCAAGAGCCCCAAGAACTGTGTTTCTAATCATAGAGTCATCGGCCTATTAATTTGCAGAGGTATGGGAATTTCCAATAACCCATTACCTACTGCAGCAGACCAGCCACAGCCTAAACATCCAGAGAGACTTGCACCAGTCCTAGAAACTGCAACCCATGGACCTCATCCAGAGCCTCTACCCTCGGCTACAACAACAATCCAAACCCCTACTGTCACTATTTGAAAGACGACTCAGAAAAGCAACCATGTAACCCGAAGCCATCCTGGTACCACATAGACAAACCTTGACGACTTTGTAATACAACAGCCTATAGTTGTGGACAAACAAACAGCTGAAGAGCCAATTGCTCGACCACAATCACAACACTTGGCTGGTACACCGATTATTGAAATCCAACCCCCTGCCTTCGATAAGAAAAACCATGCTCCTACCTCTACATTACCTAAAAAGCGAGCAAGGATAACACATTCCACTATAACATCAAGACCGCTTACCCCCTCTGCTGAGGTACCAACTATCACACAGACCCCTCTTACTACTGCTGCAATCACACAGGATTCTCCTATTACTGCTACAGCCGATCAAGCACCTATTAGCATTACCTGTGCATCTTTGTAGAAAAGGAAACATCCATTCAAAGGAAAACCTCGGAGATCCATTGATCATGGATTTGAATCTTTTCATCTTACTGTAATAGAGAATTATCCAGCGGTATGAATACTAGGTTTTACCTTATGCCCAGAACTACAAGAAACTATATTCTCCTTTCAAAATGAATGTGCTCAATTCCCAGAAGAATCATCAATGTTGCCTGATGATTCTGCGCATCCTATGTCCATTGACGAAGTCCAAATTATCTTAGACCCTAGTATACCAGAATGTCCTCCTTGTGTGGTTGAGGAAGAACACCCTATTCCTCCTCCAGCAACAAAGAAGAAAACCACTACTTTCGTTTCTACTTTACCCAGGAGAAAAACCAGGTCCACCAGGTCTGTTGAAACTGCAATTGGAAAGAAAAATATGGAGTAGGCCATTCCTATTCTTCGTCCGCTATCATTTATGCTTGATACAGAGACAGTTCCACAAGAATCAACTATCCACATCGAGATTGACCCATGAGAACCAGTCCTGACAGATAAAACTATTACACAAGAACCAACTGCTCCATAGGAGATTGTCCCACCAGAGCTAGAGATATTAGAACCACCTGTCCATGTCAGGACTGATCCACAAGAACCAATCCTAACAGCCAAAGTTGTTACATAAGAACCAACACCACATCATGCTGAGGATGTTCCACTTGCAAATTTGTTTGCCCAAATAGAGAAAAAGATAAAAAATATAGAAAATTCCAGGATTGCTGCATTGAAAACAGAGAATGCTAATCTCAAGGCTGAGATAAAGACCCTAAAACAAGAAGTGGAAGCTGCTAGACAGAAGAATCCAGAAGGTATAACCATGGACATCCTAGCACTAACAAAAGATGTTATGGGTAGAGAAAAATAACTCCTATGTTTTGAATGTGGAAAAATTTACTACGAGGGAGGATATGAAGTAGTTAAAGTTCCACTGGCTACAAGACTAGCAAATGTATCAATCAAGACTGAACATGGACTTCCTTCTACACAAAAATCAGCAAAATAGGGGAGATCTCAACATCATAAATCAGCTCCTGGTATGCCAAAAACTTGCAAACAAGAACCTCTATTTCATTCATGAGTTGTTACTTGAGCAACTCAAACTGATCCTATTCTCAAGAATAAAAGAACCCAAACAGATGGTTGACATAGAAGATTTTCTTTTTGACAGAACATTCTACATTACCGGCACTTAGAAATTTCTCTTCACAATTTCTGGAGGAGATACTGATCTACTTCAGCTACAAAATAAGGTTTGAATGTGTTTTTCATGACATGAAATGTCTTCAGTTGGGGGGTATGTTAGGACCCTGAAATGCCCCTTTTCACTACACCTTTTGATCATTCAACCTTCTCATTTACTAAGCTAAATGTCTACTATAATGAGCACTAAGACCCTTTTTCACAAGGTATGAACTATTCATCTTTCTTTTATGTTTTCATTTACTTAGCATGTTTGATTGATAACGATCACATAGTTTACCCATGAAATAATTCAACTAATGATCAAAATGATAGAACAACCCACTTCGAGAATTGGGTCACTGTTGTCACAGCTATGCGCAAAGCTTGAAAGTTGTTACATGACTTTTGCAACAGATGCCCATCAATCCTGGAAGCTGTTACACAACTACTATGACATAAGCCTGTTAATCTCGAGAGATGTTACAATAGATGCCACCAGTCCTGTTGTGATACGACTGCTGCAACACTTGTTGATTAGAATGTTGTCTCACGATGCTGATGAAGGAGAATTCAAGATTTCATATTAATGATATCTAATGAACAACCTGAGAATCGAGGATTCTTAGGAGTGCTCTCTTTCTGAACACTGATTAACTCTGAATTCAAATCCATGATCCTAGATGAACAAGAAACAATCCTAGAATAATCAACTCAAGGATCCCTCAGGGCCAGAGAAGAAATGATAGCCGCTGAAGCAACATATATTCCCCAAGCAACCCCGGTACAAGAAATAGGTTTTCCTATGACACAAGAAATACGAGAAAGGGGATTGTTCATGTTAGAGTAAGCACAAAGGATGATTAATCAGTTTCAGGATGATCCAGACATAGCAGAAATGATGTGATTCCCAACAGATAACCCAGACGAAAGCCAAGTGGGCCCAAGCGGTCCTGAATTTATAGACCTTGATGAAATTAATGGGTTAGACGACCCTGAATTCACAACTCCACCGGTTGGATTGTCTTCATGTTTTTTGGCTCAGCCAGAGACTGTCGAAGCAACACAGAGGATAGGTGCATCAAACCCCTTAAGTGAGATGATAAAGATATATGAAGATGATGAAATCCCATAAGTATCTCTTGGGACCCCCGTGCATATTGAAGAACAAAAGGGGCCTGAGAAGACATCTTCTCCTATTCCTGATGACCAAATACATAAGGTACCACAAAAATAAAAGGAATTCAAGAGTGTCTTAGACACTAATATGCACGATGCACCGGAGACCCTAGCAGACAATCCGAAGGATGAGCTGAGGTTGGGAAAGCCAAAGGAAGGAGCCCTGTGGTAGGAAATCGACGTCTCAACGGCCGATGAACAAGTAAGTATTGAGTCTATCCCTGATGCCTCTATTTCAATCGATACTCAAACCCTCAATGAGCGACAAACAAAAGTTGGGCCTTTGGAGCCAAACAAGGAAGTTCAAGAACCCAATCTATAACAAGTATATGTTGGTGCGAATTTGGTCAGACTAGGGTCCTTCTAAGGTTACCAACAAAAGAAAATGTGTAGTATAGAGCGCTGGCATTTTCATCTCCTCTGAAGAGAAGAAGTCTCACCCGAAGTGTTGTTGAGACAAATATATAAGGAAGGGTAGGGAAAATATTGAAGAGGATCCATAGAGCCTTCAAGACTCAATCCTGGTCTTGCGTAAGAGACATGAAGAGATCTAACACATGTAAGTGCAAGAATTGAACCTACTTACATTGCGAGTAGCATTTAAATGTAGAACCATCAAATAGAACTCAAAATCCATAAGGAAACACTGTAATGCATAAGTAACCATACAAAGACACATCATATTTGAAAATTTGGTCCTTCTTCATATTATCTTTAGGATCTTTCTCTGATTACAGACTCAGAATTACATAGTAGGGCACATTACAGACTCTTGGCTCTGGACTCTTGTCACAGAGCTCCAACTCTCCAACTGATGGTTCTAATTCATTATAGACTCATACTTGTCTTCTCTCGACTTACAACAAGTATCAACAACTAATCCCAAAAATTTTGCGACTCTTACTATCCTGACTCAACTTAACCTAATCAACCAATGATCAATGACCAACCAACAATGAGTTCATCAACCAACCCTTTTCCAATTATGTTCATCCCTATATATAGCTGGGTTGTGTCTTCATTCTTAGCTTGCATGCTTCCTTGTTCTGTTGCAACCGTTTGTTGCTTAGCTAGTGTTGCGCCGACTTCCGCAACTGCTTTCTATTAATCTTTCTCCCAGCCTCTGATGAAGTTTGCACAACTTTTTCTTAGTCAAAATTTGGGCAATTCCTTCCGAAAAATGAAGGGCCCAACAGGCTCCGACCACAATCCTTGACTCATCCTCGAGTCAAGGGATTGATTCTTTCACATCCTCCAGGAGAATCTATTGTTTTCCCTTGTCCAGATTTTGTTCTTCTTTTGGCTCTTTTGTTTGTGCCTTTTCTTCCTTTACCTCCTCAAACAAAGGGCCTGATTCTGGTACTAACTCTAAGGCTTAGTGCTTTACTCCTTGAAATATTTCAACTTTGTCCTACCATTTACGGGCGAGGAGTGATGCCTCGGGTTGTCTCTTTTCTGTACTCCTTTGGCTTGGCCACAACCAATGAGTTCCACTTAGAATCTGTTGTTGCGTCGACTTGATAAATTTGCATGTAGGCTATCTTGATTACAAGTCGAAATTCGCGCAACTCTTTCTTGGCTATAGACTGTGCCTCATAGAGTGTATTCAGTTCATTGTCAGCCTGTTGAATTTGGTCGAACTTCTGTTGTTGCTCCATGGGGTCCATTTTTTCCACAACTTCTTCGTTCAACACCTGGATATTTGTGTGCACTTCCTCCAAGACTTGATTCCATTGATAAATGATGCCCATCCAATCAGTGACTTCCTTGAAGATTTTTGTGTAGTCCGTTATGTGCTTATGTAGTGTTGCTCGAGCATTGTTTCCTTGTAGTATTATCATCTGCATCTATTCCTGCAGCTGCTGAGGCTACTGTTCTACTTCTTTCTGGACTTGTTGTAGCTTCGCTTTTATCTGCTCAGTGCGAGTAGCGAGTTGTGTCCATGATTCTTATAATAGCTCGATCTGTTTCTCTGGCTCACTTACATCACTGGCTTCGGGTAGGTCGGGTGCAAGATTCTGAATCTCTGGCCAGGCTTTTGCAAGTTTTTCCTGCACTTTTTCCAGTTTGCACTAGACTTGGAGTTTGTCATGTGTGTTGCGCCTCTTTTTTCACCTTAGTGAGCAAAATAGAGGTGCTTGCAAGCTTAGTTGGGTTTTCTAAGCAGGACAACTGTAAGGGAAAGGGTTAGAGAAAGAAATATAAAAGAACAACTAAGAATTAAACTAAGAAATAAAACAACAACTAAACTAATGAACATAGGGCCATAAGGACAAAAAGAAAATAAGACTCATGTCACCAATGGTAAGGTTGATATTAGTGAAAGAAAACACCAAGAACAAAGAGGACTATGAGTCCCTTCTTCCTCCAAGGGAGGGCTCTTGGACCCCCACAAAAAAGCTCGTCTTACAACTTTGAAAATAAAAATGGTGAAAGAACTCTGAACAAATCCACTCAAGGGGTGAGATGGATTGCCCAATGCAATGATGCTAGTATACTCTTGATGAGAATAGGAGATTCCTCAAGAGAATAGTGGTAGCATAAATTTGCTATGAAATTCCTTGTAAAATGAAGTGCATCCATGGCCTTTTTATAGCATTCCTTTGAGGTGTTGTACAACTAGTTTGTAGTGTGTAAAGAGGCTAATTAGGGCATTTCTAGGTCTTTGACCAACCACCCAGTTGAATCCAATCCATATTTGAGTGTCAAATCAACTTGGAAGCTGAACCAAAAGTGGGTGGGAGGTCGACCACTCTCATAAATGCGTCGTTTCTCAGGTGCATGACTTTTTGCGACAACAATCGCACATCGTGTGCATGTGCACGATTTCTATGTTTCTGCTGCGCGCATGTGTGCGCGCTCTCTGTGTCGTCGTAATGCCCTTTAATTTTAGCATTGGTTGCATAGTTTTTGACCCTTTGGAAATGCTTTTGTGGTAATATTGGTCCATGGGTGACCTCATAACTGTTTGGCAATGCTAAATTCTTGTAACCATTTGTGGACGAAATTTCAGTGATAACAATGTGCTTCCTGCATTCTTCATGTTTACGTGATGAACTGTTCCTTCCTGGAAATCTCGGTGGATCTCTCAGTCTCCTGGAGACTTTTCTCTAGTTGGTCCATTGATGCTCTAATTAGTCCAAGCAATTGTGGCACTGACCACTGTACTAGGTTGGCGGATGAAGGAGCTACGTCAGTGGGTGCTCACATCTGTAGTGGGAGTCCACTGGCCATTGAGTGGTCCGAGTGGGTTTCTACCTCTTCCTCCATTGGTGGCATTGGTGTGATCCTCAACCTTATCTCTGTGCGAAAAAGGGTCAGAACCTCAGTTCTGGCTATGCAGAGTTGCATCAATTATGGACATTATTGAGGGTTCTAGAGAACTTGCTCCATTTGCGCTCGCATGGCTATCATATCCTGCTCTGTTGTTGATTCTGGCTCATTTTTCACATCTGGTATCTCCATCTCTTTTGGTGCTTCTGCATCATGCGTCGTGATTTATTGGGCACCCTCACCCTTGGATGGTGAGGTGATTTGTTGGTGTTCGCACCCAATTCGTCACTGTGTGAGAAAATTATGAGTGCTTACATGCCCAGTTGGGCTCTGCTAGGCATGACAGCTGTAAGGTAAAAGGTTAGAAAGAAAACAACAAAGCTATTATCAAGAAATAAAACTAAAACTAATTAAAACTATGAGCATGTGAGAAAATGAAAAACAAATGTAAATGGACCAATATCACCAATGTATTAGCTGATCT
>ML781336.1:470526-483216 GCA_009831015.1 Picea engelmannii
TTTTGAATGTGAAAAGGGGCTCTTTAGGGCACAATTAGGTCTTTGACCAGCCCACCATGAGGATTGAGCTCGGATTTGGTGTCAAATCGACTTGGGAGCCGATCCATTAGTGGTTGGGAGGCCGACCAGTTTCAATAAATGCGCCGTTTAGCAGGCGCGCGGGTTTTTCGCCAAATAGCCGCGCCTTGTGCACATATGCGCGCCTTGTACGACATTGTTACGCGCATGCATGCACGAGCTCAGTGGATGTAAAGCGCCTTGCAATTTTTTGGCCATTTTGTATAGTTTTGACACTTTTGCAATGCTGAGGGATTAATCCTTGTGCCATGAATGACTACTTTTCTGTGTTGATGATGCAGAGCTCTTGTCGCCACGTGCGGATGGAATTTCAGTGATAACAGATGCCCCCTGATGGATGAGGTTAGGAGCAAAACGTATAGCCGAAATCCAGCAATGCTTCTTTTTATGGAGAATGGTGTTGTGAGGGAGAGCAAGAATAGGACCATGTAGAGCAATCCGTTGGATAAGGAAGGAACTTGGAGTTCCCGAATTTCTACAAGGTGTGTAAGAATATACAAGTGTGTACAAACAAGGCGGGCATGCCCCATGCTCGTGTGATGTAACTCTGAAGGAAGATGACGAAAAAATGTTGATGTAGACAACTGCAGTGCCCTCGGGGGCGGGAGTGATAAAGGCAGAAGACAATTCTGTAAAGGAACATACTCTGAACCATAGGTAATGGTCGTGGAAATAATCAGCGACGGTACGGTGGGTATTGATGGCCCGCCCAAGTTCATAGGTCTTCGGCAACTGATAATGATAAAAACTGCAATAGTCGCAAATTAAGACCCACCACAACATGAGGAAGTGTTGGTGTCGAATGTTATGGGCGTCAATGACATCAGGGAGCAATGGTGTTTCCCCCTGTGCCATCCGAGATCTCTCATTGAATGGGAAATGAGAATCAAGATACTGTCGCCCTTTTGGAAAAGTGTGCTGATGTCGACAAAAGGAGGATGCGACTCCCAGAAGCAGAGGGCTCCGTGGAATCTACTGAGGTGAGGAGATGGCAGAGGTACATGGATGAAGTCGAGAAGTGGGAAGACTCAAGACTGCCCTTGGTTGGAGGATGCATGATATAAGGTGTGGCCGCAACCGTGTTGACAAGATCGAGCGTCATGGGGACGACAAGATCCGGGAAAAGTTGTGCCAGAGGCGAGGCAAGGTGAACAAACTTAGAGGATAAAGGTAATTGACCTGGGTAATACTCGAAGGATATGAACGATGCCGACAATGGAAAGTGATAAGTAATGCTCCAACCAAGGGTGACATGGGTTGCGTGTGGCCAACAAAAAGGAAAGTGGGTTGCCAATGGTGACGACAAAAGTAAAGACTGGAAATAAAGGTGTTTGTACAATCAATAATGAATAAATGTGGGGAATATGTACAAATACAGAAACGGGTGCCCCAGTGTGAAATGAGTGCCCCAGTGAGGGCAGAAACTTCGGGAAAATTGATGAAGGGTGGGGGCCCCATTGGCGAGTTTCTATATGAGGTAGGTGAAATGAAGAGAGGTTCACATATGGGCAAACTGATGGTGGATGAAATGGAGGGTTTATGATCCTGCGGATGTGCAGGTAAAAAGAACTGAAGCATAAAGCGATGATCTGGGAGTCCATGTGAGGAAGCCAACAAAATGAGAAGAAGGAGAATGTGGTTGATCTTCAACATGATAACAGACTAATGGGACTCCCATCCCTAAAGGGAAAGAACAACATGAGTGTCATAAGTGCAAAAAGGTGCTATGAATGGGACAACTCATGTGGGTGAGAATGCTACCGGGTGACAGTACTGAAGATGCAACTGGAGGGGTGAGTACTGCAGAGCCGGGAATGGGTATCCTAAAGGTCAATATCAGAGGGTGTGACTGGAGTGTAAATGCAATACAGTGGGAGAGACTACATGCCAGTGCTGAGTATATACCTGTAGGAAAGTTGTGGAGAGATGATGACCAAGTACCTGCACATAGAACAACCAAATACCCAAAGTGAACAATATCTGAAGATAATACCAAATATGAACATGTATGAGATAAATGTGACAATGCGCGTGCGTACCTGGACATGATGTGAAAAAAAGGCGCCCCGGGGGCACAGAGTAAAAAGTGGCTCAGGGATAGTCATGATGTAGGTGGTCGGACGCTAATCCCGTGGCTGAAGACGGTTCGAAAAATGGATGTTGTGGGCTCCCGGAATGGTGAGTGGAAGTTTGGCAAAAATCCTATAGATAGCTGTAGGGCCCACATTGCCACCTCATTTGTACCTGCTGCTACAGTGAGTTCCAGAGAAGATTGAGAGGAGATTGAGTGATTTCGAGAGCACGAGGCATCCGTTTCCTCGCGTGCGAGTTTCAGGTTAGTGGTTTGAACATCCTGCATAGCTATAGGTTTCAAATTTTTGAGCAGGGTAGGTACGGGGGGTCGTACGGGAGTTTTTAGGGCAGTTTTTGTCAGGGGTGGTCTCCAATGCGCGAGCGACTCAGTGAAAGGCGCGCGTGCGCGCGCGCCTATTCATTGAATAAACACGCATGAATGCGCGGGGGTAGGGGATTAAGGCACGCCTTAGGGGCGCGCCTGTGGGGTAGAAAGGCGCGCATGAGTGCGCGCCTGTAGAGTAGATAGGCGCGCATGATTGCGTGCCTGTGGGTATGACAGGCATGCATGAGTGCGCGTCTGTGGGTATGGCAGGCGCGCATGAGTGCGCGCCTGTGGGTATAATAGGCGCGCATGTGTGCGCGCTTGCGGGTAAGACAAGCGCGCATGGGTGCGCGCCTGTGGATAGTAAAACCGCGCCTTGGAGGCAAGGTTTTATGGTAGAAAAATTAGTTGTTTTGATGGATTTGGTGATTGCCTAAGATAATATAGGACTCTAGGCTGTGTGCAGGTAGTGAGCAGTGACGATGGATGTGCATTGGCGTGAGCGAGACTAGGTACCGCTACGAGAGGCGGTGACCAATGTGCCGCAAGCAGATCGAGTGGCAGTGCGGACGGCTTTAGCAACCAGTGGGTTACTAAAGTTCTTTGAGTGCCCGTTGTTGTGGGCGCAGGAGCATCTGCTCCAATTTCTGATCGAGATGTGGAGTCCCGATCGACACTGCTTCCTCGTATGAGGAGAGCATATTGCCTTCACTGCGGTGGAGGACGTATACTTTCTGACGGGGCTCCCCTTCCGGGGGACACCGTTGCCGGCGGTGCCTGTGCTGCCGGGGGATGTTCATTTGC
The DNA here is from genome assembly GCA_009831015.1 of Picea engelmannii. NCBI lineage: Eukaryota > Viridiplantae > Streptophyta > Pinopsida > Pinales > Pinaceae > Picea > Picea engelmannii. The sequence goes on from ML781336.1 coordinate 473,807, forward strand.
GTACTGTCGCTGAGCAATACTGCTCAGGCGAGGATTACATGACCGGGACATCGGTGAGGATCTGTGGGATCGATGTTTTGCTTCATCGCTGCATAGCAGCGATGATAGTATGGGTGTATGGGTCCACAGCGCCTCAACGGATCAGTGGTGGGGAGTTGAGTTTGATAGAGGGGGTAGTGGTGGGCCGCGATCGGTTCGCCTGGGGTCTGACCCTACATGCACATATGATTTCACAGCTGGATCGGTGTCGGTCCACAGGCAGGGGGGAGTTCACATTTGGCTCCATCCTGGTGGCCTTCTTCCTGGAGAGGGTGTCGATGCTGTGCCTGAGGGTGCTACTGGAGGCACCAGGGGTACGAGAGCCGCGCTTGCGGCGGTGGTCGCAGATATTGGTTCACCACGGTGGTGGTGAAGGCGGGCACTACTTCATTGTGGAGGCATCACAGATATGGCGGCAGATGCCGTAGGTCATTTTGCAGTTCCCCTATGCTGGGGTGGATTTCCAGGGGGACCCGGATATGGTGTTGCCTCCTGGGGAGTTGTTCGACCACAGAGGTATGTGTTGTTATTGTGTGTTGTGATTTATGTTATGCTGTTGATATTTAGTGCCGATGTTTGATGTATAGACACTGATATTATTGTTTGTTCATTTTTTGGTGTATGTGTAGATTTGGCACCTCGCGGGCGCGAGGTGGAGCTGTATAGACCGCCAGTGCGGCGAGAGGGGAGACCTCCGCGTGGAGAGAGGCATCCATGGGATGAGGCTGCTGGGCGACCAGCAGGGGCCAAGAGACCAGCACAGAGGCGTCACTTTGATGATCCTGGTGCGGGGCCATCACATGCTCCGCCGACGGCAGCCGGAGGAGAGCTAGAGGACTTGTATCGCCGTTTTGAGGCAGTGCTGTGGGATGTGCCTGAGGGCATGTGGACCCGCATCTAGGATGAGGGATTCCTGGAGCAGTGTATAGGGTTAACGGCACCATGGCGGGGCCTAGTGCGACGAGAAGCTGTGGCGGCTGCGATGACGAGTGGACGTATGCCTCCAGGGTAGGAGGGTCCTTTAGGTGCTCCACCTCCACCGGCTGGAGTAGGTGGGGGAGGGCCACCACCTCCTCCTGAGGGAGGGGCAGCAGGGGGTGTGTTAGAGGCACCTTGATGTATTTTGTATTGTGTATACCATTTTTTATTAGGCTGGTGAGCCGATTTTTGTACCATGATGTGGCACGGGCCTGCGGGCCGATGTACTTTTTGTATGTAAACATTCGGGTGACCTGAGGGGCCCACGTATATATATGAGTATACATGTTTATTGGATCCAAATGTGGTGTTTACAGATGCGTTTTGTGTTGATGTTGATGATGTTGATGTTATCTATATGCTATGACAGGTTTTTTATGAGATGTTTTATGTATGTGTATTTTTATGTACTATATGCCAATCTAACACCATGTTAGCTATTTCATCTATTATTCGATTCAATTCTCTTGGAATATGTGTAAATGTAATGGAATCAAAATGTTGAGTCAATAATCTAACCTACAGGTACTTGCGAAAGAGGCACAGATCACGTACATGGTACACATTGTTGAGTTGAAGAACGACTAGCTGGGAGTCGAGAAGAACGCTAAGGTGATGAATATGATGATGCTGGGCATCGGTCATGAGACCAATGACAGCAGTGTATTCGGCTTGGTTATTGGTTACTGGTCCTAAACAGATGCCGCTGGAATGCAACATTTCATGTGAAGGGGTGTAGAGAGCCCAAGCAGCCGAAGCGAGATTTTGCGTCCAACGGCTGGCGCCGTCGGCGTAACCAATGTGGTAAGATGGTGGAGGAGTCATCTGTTAATAGCACAAAGGATAGTTTAGATGAGGAGAAAAAAAAAAAGATTAAAAACGCTACAAAAGAAAAAGAACCTAAAGTAGCATGACTACTTTTAAGCATAAAATTTCTTGAGGTATAACCCGTTGAAGGGTTCTTTGAGTGTGAGGCCTTCCGGGGAGGCCAGGATGTAAGTGCCTTTGGTGAGGCAATGTTGGATGATGTAAGGGCCATGCCACAGTGATTCGAATTTGCCATGGCCGAAGGTATCATGGGCGATATCATAGGCTAGGACAAGGTCACCTTCACGAAATGATCGAAGGTTGACATGACGATCGAAGATAGCTTTGGATCGTTTTTTAGCTGCCTCGTTGTTCTGTAATGAGGATCGACGATCCTCATCCAGCGACTCCAAGTTCAGCAAGCGCTGCTACATGGGAGCAGTGTTAGGTAATAGCTCGATAGCGGTGCGAAGGATGGGAATTTCTCACTCGATGGGAAGAGTTGCCTCGACCCCATGGACTAAGTGAAATGGCGTGAAACCTGTGGCAGTCTTCACTGCCGTGCAGTAAGCCCATAGCGCAGAAAATAACATATGGTGCCAATTGGTTTTGTGTTTATTAATCGTGCGTTGTAACATGGTCTTGAGGACTTTGTTGACTGCCTCGACCTGTCCGTTGGACTGAGGGTAGTATGGTGAGGCGAACTCGTGAGAAAAGCCTAACCGAGATGAGAGTTCGACGAAGATTTCATTCTCGAAATGTTTCCCATGATCGAAGACTAGCTGGAGTGGTACTCCGAAACAGGATATGACGTGGTTGAAGAAAAAACGCGCTGCAGTGCCAGCGGTGTTGTTGAAGGTGGGCATAGATTAAGCCCATTTGGTGAAGTAATTGACAGCGACAACAATGTATTTGTGACCATTGTTGGAGGGGGGATTGCAAGTCATAAAGTCAATGCCCCATTTACAAAAGGGGCCTGCAGTAATGACCGGGTGAAGAAGAGCGGGGGGAGCGCGGGCTTTGTTGGCATAGAGCTGACATTGCTCACAACGTCTCACGACATGAATGCAATCGTGAAACAGGGTGGGCCAAAAGTAACCGGCCTGGATAATCTTTTGAGCCGTGGCGATGCCCGAAAGATGGCCCCCACAAGCGCCGCTGTGACAGTCGTTTAAGACTTTGTCGGCCTCTTCAATAGTCAGGCAACGACGTAGAATGGTGTCGACACCCCGCCGATATAGGATGTCTCCGAGAAGGAGATAGCGGGGGGACTGATGGCGAATGCGCCGACGATCATCTCGTGATAGGTGGTTTCCGAACTTTTGAGTTCATAGGTAGACGAGGAGGTTGCCATACCAAGGGTCGTCAAAAGTGATGTAAAAGAGATGTTCGTCGGGAAAGTCTGTATTGACGGGTGCACTGGGTGTGTTAGAGGGAAGGGCTGTGACAAGTTCAGCAAGAACGAGGGCCTTCTTACTCTTTGGTGTCAAGAACTCGAGGTCATATTCCTGAAGGATAACGATCCATCGAGCGAATTTGCCATTAACTTGGCGACGGCTGAGCAAATATTGCATAGGATTGGAATCTGCGACGACCTTGGTGGTGCAAAGCAAAATGTAATGGCGCAGTTTTTGGACTGTGAGGACAACTGCAAGAGCAAGTTTCTCTTCATGTTTGTACTTCAGGGGTGGTCCTGAGAGGTTCTTACTGATGCAGTAAATGACGTGTTCACGATTTTCATCTCCGAGCTGGACGAGGACGCCGACTACTGATATAGCTAATGCTGATACGTAGAGGATGTAGTCGCGATTGTAGTCAGGTGCACTAATCAATGGTGCATTGGAAAGTGTTGTTTTGAGATCATCAAACGACTGTTGGGCATAGTCGTCCCAATGAAAAGGATGTCGTGATGTAGTAAGCGAAGAAAACCATGTGCGCGTATGGAAAAATCAAGAACAAAGCACCTGAGAAAGTTGGCTTTGCCCTGCAGACTCTGTAGTTGTCGAAAATTCTGAGGAGGTGGAATTTCGGTGATGGCTTGGACCTTGAGGGGGTCTACGGTGATACCGCTTTGTGAAACAATAAAACCGAGAAGACGCCTTGTGGTGATGCAGAACACACACTTGAGAGGGTTCAAGAAAATGTTATACTGACGACACCGTTGAAAGATGATTCGAAAATCATCGAGGTGTTGGGGGCGTTTTTTGGAGCGAGCAGTGAGGTCGTCCAAGTAGGCTAGGATGATTGCGGCCAGATCATGAAAGATGTATGTCATGGCCCGCTGGAAAGTTGCGCCAGCATTTTTGAGGCCGAAGGGCATGACACGATATGCAAACGTACCCCACGGGGTAATGAATGCGGTTTTATACTGATCGGCCGGGTGAATTTGAATTTGGTTATAGCCAGAGAACCCTTCCATGAAGGAGAGGGCCTCGTGGCCGGCACAATCGTCGATAATCTGATCAATGAAAGGCGTTGGAAAGTTGTCCTTGGGACAAGCATTGTTGAGATCACGAAAGTCGGTGCAGACGTGAATAGACCCATGTTTTTTGTCGATGGGTACAGGGTTGGAAACCCAAGATGTATAAGCGATGGGGTAAATGAATTCGGTCGTATGCAATTTGTCAATTTCGGCTTTGATAGTCGCGGCCTTTGCTGGGTGTAGCGGTCGTTGTTTCTGGCGAACTGGTGTGATGTCGGGCCAGGTGTCGATGCGGTGTTCGAAGATAGAGGGGTCGATGTCAGGCATCTCCGTGTATGACCAGGCGAAGATATCCCTAAATTCCTGGAAGAGGGCTATATATGCAGTGATTTCCTCAGGAGTACAAGCAGCTCCTATGATGATTTCTTCGATGATGCCCTGTTTGATAGAAATGTCGATTTTGATGGTGGGGGAGATGTTAGCTAGATTGCCTTCTTCGAAAGCGTCGGGTGCAGGAATGGGGTTGTTGAACCAATCGATAGTCCCTGATGGGATAAAATCTTTGGTTTCGACCGCATAAACGGGATTGAGACTAGGAGGCATAATGGCTCCCTATGGAAGGAAGAGAGCACGATGATGTAATGCGTCATAGGGAGAGTTCGGGCATTGTAGCTCTTCCAGTATGTCTTCATCGCATTGGAAACGACGGGAATATAACGGATCGTGAGGAGTGATCTCAGCTCTTGTATGATTGCCCCCTGCTGGTGTAGCAAGGGGAGAGATGCAAGCTGTTGGAGAGGGTTCGCTCGTCATAAACCATATGTTGAAGCACTGAGGGGTACCCGTGGTGGTTGGATGAATAATCTCTGCAGGGGAATGGGCAGTAGAGTTGGGAGGGTTACGGGGTAAATCCTCAGATATGTCATCTAAGAACCATGGAGGTGTAGGGAGTGCCTCGGGTTCGGGAGAAATGACATGTAGATTTTTCAGTGGCGAAGTAAGGTCAATTACCTCTGCTCTGGGTTGGTACAGCAGGGCCAACTGATGTCGCCGATATTCGATGACCATCGGACATTGGTATGTAAAATGAGCCAATGAATCGCAAAGAAAGCAAGGGCATCTCATGCGTTCATTGACTGAAGTAGTGACATAGCGAATATCAGTGATGGGTGTTGTGGATGACGGCACTGGGCGTGGATTGTTCTGAAAGTCTTGACTTACGATGGCTAATGCCTGCAGGAAACGAGGAAGTGCTGGACAATGATGGGTGTAATGGCCATACTCAGAACAGATGGCACACGTGAATTTGGTCTTCAACCCTTTACTACTGGAAGGTTGAGTGGTAGCAGTAGTAATGGGTGGTGTGGGGGTTGAATTGGGGGGAATCAAATTCCATAATTCCGGTAGCGATGGGAAGTTGTTCGTTTGGTGGCCCTCTTTGTCACACAATGCACATGGTGGGGAGATGCGTGGAGGTAGTGGAGCTGTGGGCTCCTTCTTCGTTCTCCTACCCCCAGCTGTAGCAGGGGGAGTAGGAAGTATGGGAGTAGTGGGGGCATTGGGAGTAAGGACAGGAATCGTCATGGGGAGTCCTTTCTGTGGGTGAGGGATCATTTCAGGTGGATGTAAGTACCACACTGGGATTGCCAACACCATATTGGGTAGGGTGAGCGTTGCGTCTACCTGGAAAGCTTCTACACCGGGTGGCGGGTAAAAGAAGGGAATTTAAGTGAGGGGTCAGGGAACTGTTTCCCAAATGGGATTAGGGGGGGTTGGCTCGTGGACTGTGGTGGTCGACGAGTTCGCAGGAGGCTCCTGTGAGAGTGGTGCTGCGACTGGTGAGACATCAGGAATGACTGAAGCCTCCTGAGGAGGACTAACATCCTCCTGAAGCTTTTCTTTAGCGGAAATGATGCATACTTGGCTAGGGGGAAGGAGTGGTGGTGCTCCATGATATGTCCCTAACAAGGATGGATCTTTGAAAATCCCAGGACCCATCTCGATGAGTGGGTATGTATCGTCGTTTGAGTGGATGAGAGGAAGAATGTTATCGAGATTGGCAGATGGGTTAGGTTCATAATGTGTGACTTGGTCGATGGTCACTATCTTCCCGTTGTGGGGGAACATAATTGTCCGAAAGACGGATGATGCTACTGCCTTCATAGCATACATGTAGGTACGACCAAACAAGATATCGTAATCAAGTGTGACGTCGATAACTTCGATATCAATGAGAATGGTTTTGCCTCCGAGTTCAACGGGTACATTTTGAAGGAGCCCTTCAAGAGATGATGGTCGTCTGTCATAAGCTCGTAGTGTGATGGCGGAGGGTAAGAGGTCCGGGGAACCTAGTTTCTGCCATACTATTTTGGACATGATACATGTGGATTCCCCTTCATCAATGATACACCGATGGACGGTGATGTTCCGTATTTTGACTGGTACTTGAATAGAAGCTGCGGCGGGAAGGCGCGGTTCACAGCTATCAAGGTCAAATGTGATGAGTCGAGTATCGGTAGGGTCGACGGTGCCCATGGCGGAAAGTAGTGATTTCTGCTGAGTAGGGCACATCTGGAGGACTTCTAGAACTGACATGGCAGTCGGGGATTGTGCTAAGTCATCTACCAAGCTATAGTTATGTGCGGCCCTAGCCTGTGGGTTTTGGACATTCCTGCGCAAAGGGATGCGAGGGATGCATAATGGTGGTTCGGCCGAAGGGCGAGGGATCATCAATGAGGGTCCCGTTGGTGTAGGGGTTGTCTCTGAAGATGTGGGAGTAGACTCAGTTGTTGGAGGATACTGACGATTGCGTGTTTGTAAAAGAATTTCTTCCTCACTGGTGAGGAGAATCGTTCGCTCTCCTGGATTGTTGGGATTATGGTACTGACCCACCTGAGGTGGGGGATGCTGTGTATCTTGCTGGGTGTTGATGACACCTTGATGTGGGATAGGATTTTGCAGCACGGCGGGAGGTGGTTGTTGCGCATATTGTTGTTGTGCCTGCTGAGGGGCAGGTTGCGCAGGAGAAGGGGGAATACTCCCAGAGTCTTTCAACCTCTTGAAATCAGTGATCTATGGGCAATGGTGAGTGTAATGACCATACACGCCACAAAGGGCACAAGGGTGGATGGTTTTGACAGTGTTCTGCCCTTGGCGTTTGTTGGTATTTCCCCCCTGGGGGTTTTGGTTCCCTTGGTTCGGGTTGCCCCCAGTGGGTGGATGCTGTGGGGGTTGATTCCCGCCTTGACCAGGATTGTTGTTGTTATTCCTGTTCTTTCCTTTCCTCCTGTTGTTGTTCACAGTGTTAGTTGGGTTGGCTGTGTTCAGCTGTTCAAAATTTTGGTATTGTTGAGCAGCAGATGGTTGAACAAAGTTTACCCCCGCATGAGGATGTGGGGGAGCCATGGGTTGTGGAGGACCTGGAAAGGGAAAGTATGGATTCTATGGTGGTGTGGCTCCATAAGGTACATAGGAAGGCATGGCGCTTTCACTAGTACTATACGGTGATGTGGAGGGGGGACCACTTGTATTTGGAAGAGGTGGATGTATGGGCGGTGCCGGTGGCGGCCCACTAATGGGTGGGGGTGTAGCAACAGGATATGGCTGTTGATAAGAAGTGCCCCCATATGCTGGTGGGTACTGAGGGGTCCCATACATCGGTGGTGGTTGGGGTTGTGGACTATGATGCATGGTAGCACCGATTAGTCCGTCTGCTGAGTGAGACATCCCCGGTTTGTCCTGGCCAAATGGCACGGGTTTTGGGAGATCAGGAAGTACCGTGTACAAGTATCCTGACTGTGCGTAAATGAGGTCATATTGTTGAGCCTTGCTGATGGCTTCTTCTTCCAATTGTGGGAAGGTAGAAGACACATCTTTACCAAGGAGAGCGACAAGTGATCTAAGAAACCAATCAAGACATTGTTGCTTGGTGGTTTCTGCTTTACACAAACTACGTCGCCTACGCCACTCATGAATGTGGTCGGAAATGTGGGTGGCTGAGGACTGTTTGAAATTGGACAGTAGTTCTAAACCATTGTCATGTCTGATGGGTAGTTGGAAGAAAGTTAAAAAGGCTTTGGCCAAGGATTCAAAGGTCGTGTGGGACCCTGATTTTTCTTCGACATACCATTTGGCTAAAGGGCCAGTAAGTGTGCGCTGAAATAATCGCAATCTGACGGAATCTTCCATGATGCTATTGGAAGAACACCATAGGTGAAAGGTCATGAAATGATTGGCGGGGTCATCCCCTGACTTTCCTTCAAACTTCAGAATGTCTGAGGGAATTTTGGTTGGCATTGCAGGCCATGTGGCATTATGCAATATAGGATCATTAGTGAGCTTGGTGAGATCCGGGATGTTGAGAGAGGCCAAATATGGCATCTGTAGAGGGGTGGGAGGGTTAACTCCGGCCATGGTGTGTTGTGAACCTGACCCTTGATGGGGACTAGGTGGGTTGGTGCTCCCTCCTTGAGAGGAAGAGGGTCCTCCGCTTCCGTGCAAGGGAGAGCGAGTGACGGTGTGTCCTTGGGAATTGGACCCAAGTAAGGTAGAACCAAGCAAAGCTGATCCTAATATGGTGGCACTCACAGGAGTGTGTGAAGGAGGTACTGATGAACGAGGACGACCAGATACTCCTCCTAAGATAGGAGGGAGGTTGAGCAAGCGTCGTGAACGACGGGGGTTCTGTGGTTCCCCTATGATGTCCGACTAGCTGTGCGAAAATGTGTGCAATAAGTGGTGAGAGAAAATATAGAAACAAGAGCCTTCGGCTATGATGATCTTCACAATATATATATATCAAAGTCAAACTGTAATCAGATGTGCATCATACATAAATGAAAGAGCAACATATATGTGGGTAAGAAGGTTCTTTGTCCGCGTGGGGGAATCAAAAAAGAAAGCAAATGCTCGTGTCCTAGAAGACGTAATGTCCTTCCTCTCAAGTAGCATTGGATCTTCCAATAGTTCTCAACAGTGGGGTCTGAAGTCACCGGAAGAGATACTAGTGAAGAATGAAATATCTGGTTATAATGAGGGGTAGAGGGTGCAATATCCCGAAAGAGCTGGCGATACCTCCCAATAGCCACACAAAATCCAATCAAGGTGCGATTGCAGCCCACAATTGCCACCTGGGTAGATGTCCTACAATTGGTCACTAGGTACC
>ML781336.1:484879-504827 GCA_009831015.1 Picea engelmannii
TCAACTGATTGCTCTCCTTACAAAGAAAAGATGAAAATGTGGGTGAAAGAACTCCAAGCTTATTCACTCAAGTGAGGGGTGAATAGCTTATGAAATGCAGCCTACAAAGTGTGTTGCCAAAGAATGAGTCCTTAGCAATCTCAGCAGCATAACAATACAAAGAATTCAATGGTGGTCATTCATGGCTTTTTATAGCCAAGCATTGGGTTATTATGTGGCCTCTTTTGAATGTGAAAAGGGGCTCTTTAGGGCACAATTAGGTCTTTGACCAGCCCACCATGAGGATTGAGCTCGGATTTGGTGTCAAATCGACTTGGGAGCCGATCCATTAGTGGTTGGGAGGCCGACCAATTTCAATAAATGCACCTTTTAGCAGGCGCGCGGGTTTTTCGCCAAACAACCGCGCCTTGTGCACATATGCGCGTGCGAGCTCAGTGGATGTAAAGCACCTTGCAATTTTTTGGCCATTTTGTATAGTTTTGACCCTTTTGCAATGCTGAGGGATTAATCCTTGTGCCATGAATGACTGCTTTTCTGTGTTGATGATGCGGAGTTCTTGTTGCCACGTACGGATGAAATTTCAGTGATAACAGTTGGTTTCTATCAGGTTCCTTCTCCTCTCTACTTAGGGCGTCTTCTTCTTATGCTTAAGACTTAGGCTGTTGTTCCTGGGTGTTTGGATTCAGATCATTCAACGTCATGCTCTCCTCTGAGGCTTTGGGGTCAGGATCAAAAACTTATGATCTTGGCTTGGGTGATTCTTTAGTTATTTGTGGGGGTCGTCATTCCACTGTCTCTGGGTGATCGAGTTGCATTGGCTCTGAGGTTGTGGTCTGATGTGGATTGGTAGTGAGGAGGTTTGGTAATTGGAGTGGTGGTGGAGGGTGCTCAATGATGAATGTGGACGGAAGTGTTTCAGGCTCTGGGTCATCCTGAATATCAATGATAGTGGTGTCTTTGGTCATGGCATGGGTGTGGGGAGCAGTAGATGCAAGGGGTTGTGGGTTCAGGGGTTTGTTTGGTGAGACCCTAGTTCTGGACCTCTTCACCAATGGTTCAGTACTGAGAACAATGCCCAATATCTGGTTAACCTGTGCACCTGATAGCATGGCATTGTCTGGCAGCTGACAACGGGCCGATACTTTCCTCCACTCTAACTGATGTATCTCTTCTTCCTCCTCAGATTTTGTTTGTACCAGAGTGTCTGGCTTCTTCTGCTCAGGGCCTGAGCTCAATCCCTCTCCTGCTTCCTTGTCTTTTTTCTTCAGTAGCTCCATAGGAAAAATGTAATGCATCCCTGATTTACGTGGGCCGTGTTTGACTCCTGGCCATGACATGACTTCCTTATCGAAGGCTTCCTCATCCAAATAGAACGGTATCATCTGTGTGTGGAAATGTTCCTTGCTGACATGTCTCGACCATATGAATGTGTTGTGTTTGTTCATGCTAAAGGTGATATTCCTCGTGTTACAGTTGAGGAGCTCCTGCAAGATGCACAACCTCTACTTTGCATCTATCATAGCATTATACCATTTGGAAAATTCTGCGTTGTTGAGTGCTATATTCTCTGAGTCTTGTCTAGACCGCCATGGCTCAAACATCTTCGCCATGTGCCCCTTATTTGGTATTGTTGGTTGTCTACCCACAAGTGGCTTCCATTTGAGCATTGTGAATGCCACAAGTAGGTATCCATAGGTGAATTTTCCTCCCTTCTCCTGTGCTTCGTCGCAAGCTACTAGTAGTTCCTCCAACAAGAAACTACACCAATTGAACACTTCTCTATTTGCACAAAAGTCGGCGACTCATAACACATCTAGAGTGCATTCTCCATTATAGTAAGACCTCATAACCTTGTTGGCTATGATGTAGAAGCTAGTCCAGACTGTCTCGGGCAGTATTGGTTCAATTACTATTGTGCATCCTCCTCTCTTTGTGTTGAATCTCTCGTATAGGCTAGGCTTGCCTTTATTTTTCCCATGCTTACCGGGACCCTAGAATCCCTTCAACACATCCTCTCCTTGGGAGGATAGTCCAGTAAGCTATTGGATATCTTCTGCATGGATTGGATACCTCTCATCCAACCATAGAATTCTGTCATGCACTCTTCTTATCAGAAATTTCATGCAACACGCAATCTTGCTTGTGGTACCAAAGACTGGTAAGTCTCTCAGGTTCATTATGGTGGATTTAAATAAGTTGTTGAACTCTTCTTTCGGTACAAATTGCATGTCTCTGATTCCATCTGGAGCTATCTCCCAAAAGACATCTGTGTGCATCTGTGGGAACAATGTTGAATCTGTGAGGTCAAGGTTGAGGATATTAACGTGCTCTACCCTTCCTTTGAGGTCACCCACAATCTCGACCTAGGGGTCGTAGGGCTCATCTAGTACTACTTCTTTAGTAATGTCACTTCGGCTTGTTGTGGCTCTCGGCATTCACACTTCTGTGGCAGGTAAGAACTAGGGTTACGTCTGTGGATTTTACAATGGTACCAACATGTTTGCATTGCTGAGTTTAGAAATGGCTATGCTCGTTTTAGAAACAATCCATTCTCGACTGAGTTCTGAGAGCCTTATACTTGGCTTAACAGATAAGTTTTAGCAGTAAATTCTACTCATCATGACCGTATGGATGCAACTGGGTGTGAGTTTTCCGATGATATGGTTTAATCAAGGTAAATCCTATTGGCAATCTTGGTATTTACTTATTTGAGTGGAATAGGGACATGGCCAAATTGAGAGTTTTATGTTTGATGGTTGGGTGTCCCAGCGTGAACCTCGATGGAATCTTGGCATAATGTAGCTTTATGGATTAACGATGTCAGTCGGGGTACCAGAATGGTAATAAAGGTTGTGACTAGACTAGGTTTGCGTGACCTATAACTCAAGTTGGATTTGGATTCATGGCCCCTCCGACCACAAAGGTTGTCTTTTTCATCTTTAATGACTGTCATTAATGGAATTTCTCATGCTTCAGGTCCTATACTACTGAGTCATTAGTTCTGTATCAACCAACACTTAAACAAAACAAATGAACTTTTGTTATGGTGCAACACTGCGCATATGGACTTTATTATCTGAATTTACAAAATTTCTGAAAGAAAACGAAACTAAAATCTAACTATTGTACAAGCTCCATTGGATTGGAGCGACTGTCCTTCTTTCTCAGTTTTTAGATAGGTAGGGATTTAGGTGAGAACCATTCACCCATCTCGGTCATAACACACCATCGAGTTACATGATTCTAACTGCTCATGAGGGTCGGATCTCTGCAGCTATTAAGGGTCCCAACTAGTGCATACGCAACTTGCCAGGATGCTTTTGATATCAGCTATCATAGAGTAACACCTTGCCTCCTTGTGAAAATGCCTTGGTCTTAATGTGTATGTCATGCTAATATTTTTGTCTCACCTTTTCAACCAACTGATGTAAGTCTACTAGAAATATGGTTTTCTCGAGTTCTTGTAGCTTCGTAAGTCGTTGCACCAGTGTTTCCTCTTCTGTCATACGTGTGACTTGTGAAATATATAGGCTTGGAATGATGAACTCTACAGGCACCACTGCCTCTCTCCCATAAAATAGCTAGAATGGTGTGTATCTATGGAGTTTCTTTGTGGTTGTTCTGTAGTCCCATAGTACAGTTGAAAATCTATCATCCCAGTCCTCTCAGTTTGCGCAAAAGACCTTTGTCAGTCTCGTTTCTAGGATTTTTTTGAAGGCTTCGACTATTCCGTTGGCCTGTGGGTGGTATATGTTGAATAAAAAATTAAGTTGTAAGTGTTTTTATAGTGCTGCTAATGAAATGAGCTCCTTGATCGCTGGTTAGGCTCCTAGGACATCTGAACCAGGTAATGATATTCTCTAAAATGAACCTGGTAGCAGTATCTGTCAAATAGTCCTATACCGTTGCTGCTTCTGCCTAACGAGTAAGGTAGTCAGTTGCGGTAATGATGTATCTATCCTTTGAATGTTTGGTTGTGGGGTTGATTGGTCTAATGAAGTCAACTACCCATTTCTCAAATGCTCGTAGAGCTCTAACTAGTTGTAGTGGTAGTTCATCTCAGCGTGACAACTTGCCCACCTGTTGACAAACATCACACGATCTAGCATATTATTTTGCATCTTTGAAGAGTGTTTCCCACCAAAGTCCCTCCTGTAGATATTTTTGTGTGATGGACTTTCCTCCTATGTGGCCTCCTGCAGTTCCACTATGGCATTTCTAGAGTATATCCTGCCTTTCGTGATCCAAGACACATCGTCTGAGGATGTTTTCTAGTCCTAGTTTGTACAATTGTTCAACAATCAGCTGGTAATCTATTTCTATAACAACCATATGGCATTTTTGGGTTGTGGAATATGTTTCAGGAAAGGCCCCTGTACTGAGAAATATTTCTATGTCCTCCAGATGTTCCGGTATGGCCTTAATCGTGAACATTTCTACGTCTGGGAGATGGTCATCCACTACTCTGCCACTTTCTCCTGACTTTAGTATGGATACATGGTCAGGTATGGAATTGAATCGTCTCAGCTTGATGATGAATTCAAAGGAAAATTCCCGAAATAGCAGTAGCCATCTACAAATTCTCCCTTCCAACACAAGTTTGTTAACTGGGTATTTCAATGCGGAATGATTAGTAAGGAATTTGAAATGTGACCCTAACAAATAATGTCTAAATTTCTGTAAAGTATAAATCATTTCTAAGCCTTCCCTTTCTGTCATTGTGTAGTTGTGTTCTGCTTATGATAGCTTTTGACTCACAAAGTAGATAGGGTGATCCATAGCTCCATCTCCAGGTTGCATTAAGATAGCTCCTAAGACAATTCCTGAAGCATCTACATGGACGTGAAATTCCTTATCCTAGTTTGGGAATATCAGAATTGGTGTTGTAATGAGTTTCTCCTTAAGTGTCTCAAATGATTTGTCACATTCAGGAGTCCATTGGAACGTTTCAGCCTTTTTCAGGAGGTTTCCCAGAGGTACAGTAATGTTGGCATATCTTCGAATGAACCTGCGATAGTAACTTGTGTGTCCTAGTGTGGAGTGCAACTGTTTAGCACTCATAGGTGGTGTCATATTCACAATGACCACAAATTTAGTTGGGTCTACCAATATTCCTTCTCAGAATACTATGTGGCCCAAAAAATTTCCATGTGGCACACAAAAGATACACTTTCTGAGATTTAATGAGATTTGTAATTCTCTGCATCTGTCAAACATAAGCCTTAGCAGTGCTACATGTTCCTTGAGTAGGCTATATATTGTCCAATCATCCATATAGGCTTCTATAAATTTGTGAATGAACTCTCTAAAGGATGCTATCACAATCCTGGAGAAAACTGCAGGGGCGTTCTTTAAACCAAATGGCATAATGTTGTATGCAAAAGATCCCCATTCGGTAATGAAAGTGGTCTTTCTCTTGTCCTCTTCAGTAATCCTGACTTGATGGTATCCTGAGAATCCATCTATAAATGAGTATACTTCCTTCCCCGCACACTGTTCTAGCACCTCATCAGTAAAGGGTATTGGGAAAGGGTCATGCACATAGGCAGAGTTGAGACTCCTATAGTCTACACACACTCTAATATCCTCTATGTATTTCTTTCTTTGAATGACTATCGTGCTGACCCAATCTGCTTCTTCTACTGCAAAAATGAGACCTTCTTTTAACATCTTATCTATCTCCTTCTTAACTTTCTATTTTATTCTTGGGTTAAGACGGTATGGTCTATGCATGACAGGCTTGGATCCTAGTTTTAACTCAATCTTCATTTCTCCCATGACTCCTTTGATTCCCTTTAATTCTGAAAAATTATTTGGGAACAAATCCTCATATTCCCACAGTAAACTCTGTATTTCTTGACTAGTTTGCTCATCCCAGTAATCTCCCACCATAGCTATCTTGGGTTTCTCTATGGTCCCTATGTTGAGTCTGCGTAATTTTAATGCATGATTGTAGGAACTATCGGTCTGGCTAGGTATGGTGTTTTGGATTTCTCTGCTCCCCTCTGTCTCTTTGATGGCTAAGTTTCTCAGTTCTTCTAGGTCATCTAGGCTTTATGAATCCTTGCTAATCTAATGGCATTCTATAGGCTTCTCAGTCAAGGGTAAGTGGCATTTAGTCTAAAGTTATTGGGTATGCTTGGGACACACTGTTGGCACAGGGGAAAACCTAGGGTTCAACACTACAACAACGCACCAACAAAAACCTAACTACTGGCCCTTTCGACAACACCTGTGAAGAAGATGAAGTCTCACCCGAGGTAGAGGCAGGGGTGGTTGTAGGAATCAAGTGTCTGCAACCTTAGTTGGGACAAAAATATGTGATTATACAACTTAATAGAGCACTTAGCACCGTCATTTCCACAAGATGCAATCAATAACCACTTCACCTATAAAACAGAGCTTCGTAACATTCACACTGATCTAGTGGATTCAAGCACTTAGCATAGGTAAACTAGAGTAGATCTAGTAGATTAAGCAGTGAGCATATTCATATATATCAGATCTAACATTCTACACATTATTATCATTGAGCATAAGCAAATCTATCTAATCATCTCAAGCACTTAGCAAAGGAATACATAAACACATTAAGACAAGCACAAAGCAAGACAACACAATGTTTATGTGGTTCACCCCCACCCTGGGGCTACATCCACCAAATCTTCTTCTTTATTGTCTTTAGTCAATCGATTACAATCACAGAGCCTCAAAACCCTTACTCCGCATAGGACAAAATATCTGTGCAGCTCACTAGATCCTTCTTCCTTGTGTTACAGCACAAAGCCTTTCACAACTTCTTACAATGGCTTGCACTTAGCTCTGCAAGTCTCTTACAGTTATGCACGAAGCACTTACAAACCTTACTTTCACTTAGAACACATCACATAGATGCTGATATATTATAGGTTCTCTCTTTACATTACCTAGATATCTATTTATACATTACAAAATAGGCCTAGCATGGGTAAAACCCATGGGCCGACATCCCAATCCCATTACATAATCCCAAAAACCTAAAAAGGATCCAAAAGTGGGCCAAGATCCCATGATCTCCGCTTCATCTTGTGATCCTCCTTCGACAGGATATCAAAGTCCCAAAATAGGTCAACATGACCAAGAAAATCCCAAAACTTGGTCAAGGGCCAATAGGCCCCCTACACTCACCTGTGACTTGTCCCGAGTCACTCTGGTCTTACTAGTTCTTCCTCGAACACCTTGATCTTGGATCGATCTGCTTCGACCTGTTGTTGTGATACAACCTCTTGCTCAGTGAACTCCTGGATCACTACATCGTTTACTGGCCCTTCTAGTTGTTGTTCGGCTACAATGACAACCTGTTCTAGCTATGCTCCTCAAATTTCAACCTCTGTGAAAAGTTGGCATGCCTTATCTTGCATTGGTTGAAGTAATTGAGTAACTTCCATCACCTTGCTTTGAATCATATGGAGTTGTTGCTAGGCAGTGCATTTCTCTTGAGACCACTTCATTCTTTCCACAGGCAATAGGGCCTTCAACTGTTCCTGTAGTGTGTTTGTATGATGTTTTGCTTCCTTGAGCTGCGACTCCAATACCTATAACTCTGGGTTCTCGGTGAGGTTATCATATGTCTGGGCGCTCCGGTTACTCATTTTCTTGCATTCGAGGGAAAGATATTTTAGTCTGTCAACTACATTGCAGGCAGTTGTTTCACTTTGGTCCCTTATCTCTTGAGGGGTCTCAGGCACAGTGCAGAGCTCCAAGTCTGCTATGCGCTGCTGGAGCTATTGGATTACTTATTCGAGTTGCGCCACTTGTTGTGGAACTCACTCTTCGACCTTTACTTCGACAACTGTCACAAAGCGAAGTGCTCTATTGACCAGTTCCTTAACTTCGAGTTGCTCTACAAGTAATTGTTCCTTGTTGTGCTGCAACTATGCTTTCTCTTCATCCCACTTTTCTTGGAGAGCAAGCTTTTCTCATTCTCCAGTATTGCATTTTTCTAGAAGGAATCCTTGTAATTGTGTCAAAGACTAGGTGGCTTGCACTGTTTCTTCTTGAGCTCATTGAAGGTGAGCTTCGACTATATCAGCAATCCAGTGGAGTTGAGATGGCTCATCTCCTAGTTCTGGTGTTCCTGCTGACAGAGGTGTAGTGGAGACTACGTGACTGGATTGTAATGCCTATTGCACTCCTTGGAGCTCATCCTTAATCCAACTAAACACCTCCTCATTCTTAGCTTCTTGCTTCTCTTCTATCTCCAGTGAAGCATCATTCAGGGTTGAGACAATGAAATCAAAGTCATCTGATGAGACGGTAGTCTCAAATTTGGTCCTGGTTGCTTCCACTTTCTTCTAAGATGAGGGTTTCGGTGGGGAAAGCTTCCTTTTCTTTGAGGGGTCCTCCTCATCTCTCGACGATGTAGCCTCATCTTTCTTCTATTCAACTTCTTCACCATCTATCCCTTCGCCATCACCTCCGTCCTCAGGTGAAATGGAAGTAGTCTTGACTGATGTACTGTCTAGATCATGGACCTCATTAGTCTTCTTTGTTTTGCTTGGTCTAGGTGTATCCTGCGTAGTTTCTAGGCTGCCTACATCAGACATCTCCGCAAGGTTTGCTGGAATGAGGAGGTCTACTGACCATTCCTTGGTAATCTCTTCCAAGTCATCCTCCATTAGTTTGTAGTATAATTGCAGATGTTTCTTGTGCTCATCAGTGCACGGTGTGATATAACTGAAATGGTAGTCCGCGCTAAACTTCATCAGAGGCCGAAACCTATGGAGAGTATTTGGAGTCATGCAAGGCTTGGAATGGATGGTTGTCTTTAGTTGGTTATAATATGTGTGGAACATGGAATTTGATGGCCATTTCTTTTTCATGTCACTGGAATACCACAGTGTACTGGACTTCGCGGCTAGGGTTTCAAAGGGCTTAATGTCCAGGAAGGTCGCACCTTATAACATCTCCCATGCAATGAAAGTGATTAGGATGAGAAGCCAAATGAAGTGGAACTCATATTATTGGTCTTGCACTTCTCTGGAGTCTAGTTCCAGCTGGTTCACCACGTACTTTTCCTAATTCATTTGTAGGCCTTCCGCGCACTTCCCTACGAGGTCGACTACAAATCCAGTTACTTGGGTGGGTCATTTCTTGCGTACTAGCTTCCCTACAATCAATTGACAGGCAAGGTGCAGTGCACCACTCTGGATAGAGGATACCTTGTAGCCTCACATGCCTTTCTCAACATCGCCATAAGTGTCTTTTATCCTCTGGGCAAGAGCGCGATCTCTGATCTTTCTAGGGTAGAAGTCCTATGGGTTAGGACCTTGCATACTTAGCCTTGTGATCCAATTGATCAACGTCACATCCACTATGATTCGGCGGTTCAACCACAAGTATCCACCATGATAACAGGACAACATCAATTTGATGCATGAATTCACTTGTTGTTGCCTTCCGAAGTGAGGGATCTTCATGACATTGATTAGTGTGGACTACACAAGGTTATGGGTCCATGATTGAGGGATGATCTTTGAATTCTTTCCCTTTGTCTTAGTTAAGTACTTGAATGGGGAGAGCATGTTATAGACCTTGTTGTCATCGAGGTTGAAGTCACTAAAATTCAACACCACAAGCTTGTCTTGGTTAGCGCAAACTGCGTGTATCCCCTTCAGGAGGTACGCAGTGACCAAAGGCTACTCAAAGTCTCTGGGCACACTGTATCGATTGATTGCATCGCTCATAGGTGGTAGATAGGTGGTTAGAATCCTTGGAATCAGCTTAGCATTCACGAGGTCATCCCTGTGTTTAGTTCACTTTTCATCTACTGGCTGAGATGGTCTGGCTCGAGCAGTGGAAAAAGAGGTCGACAATCCTCTCATCGATGAGGATTGGACACCTATATACACTCCTCTCTCCAAAATGAATCTTTTAGTCATCAAGTCGATCAAAAATTCTTCGACAACTTTCTCTGCTGCACTGAGCTTGTCCGACATACACGCTCAGGATTGAAATTTCTCGGGGTCACGATTATCTCAGACACTAGACTAGAATAAATATCAAGAGCATACTGATCGCTGTATATAATTTTCTATTCTGCAGGCTTCAAATTCTTAGTTAGAAAAAGTGTTCTCTGTTCATGGCCCGACGGGATAAGTAGGCAAATCGACAACAGTTTTCTTGTAACAAGTATGAAGCCTCATTAACACTTATTTTGTCCATTATGGCATGGTCCAACGGTTTGGTGGTGAACCATAAATGCTTTTCGACCCATTTGGAGCAGTAGTTGAATAGATATATCGTTCCCAACGACTATATTGCTTCGCCATGGTGAAGTGCCATGTGTCGTTGTTTTGATATCCCGACGAAGATCCAATTTTGCACTTGTTATTTCTGCGAAGTTCCCTCTGGAACCTTCTGTAAATTTTCAATCTTATCCCTCTTATTACTTATCTTTCTTGCCTTCTTTCCAGTGATCTTCATCTCAGTATGTCTTTTTCCATTTTGATTCTTGTCTTCTTTGGACATAGTCACTTTGCACTGTTGATATTCTCTCCTGGGATTCAGGGGTAATACTCCTTTATCTAGGATAGGTATTTCAATCTTCTGCACGTCTTCTAATGTTCTTGTAGTTTTGACATCTGGGTCTCTAGTGTTAAGTAGCTTCGATCTGTTCTCATGTTCTTCAATCAAATGTGTGATCCTTCTGGTCATGAATTCTTTTAATTCTTGTTTCTTCTGCTTCAAAACGTCTTTTTCTTCTTTTCGTCTCTCTTGATATCTTTCAATCCAAGGTTTCCCTAGTAACATGGTAAATGGGGCATTATTCTCAATAAATTTAATAATCTCAAAATATTCTTCTTTCGAAGTTCCATTAGCATTCATAGGTATCTGAGTGAGCTTTCCACATAGGTTTACCAATTATACTCTGAATAACCCTATCCCTCCTAATGAAGGAATCATAGCAGGCTTCCCTATATCTTCCCAAGTTCTCTCTGTCATGATATTCACCTGTGTTTCCTTATCCAGAACACAGTCGATGTCAAAGTCTCCTATTCTTGCTTCTATGCATTCTTTCGCTTTGAAGATATATGATAATCTAACATGTTGGTGATCCTTCAAGATTTCTTTTATCTATAGTAATGCCTTCTCTGATTCTTTCTGGGGTTCTTCCATAGCTTCTGGATCTGCCTTAGGGTATTCTTGGTTCAGGTTTATTTTTTCAAGCTTGGCAATCATTCTAGGGAAATCCAACACTTCATGGTCCTAAGTCTTACAACAAAGACAACTAGGTCTTCTCCCAGGGCATTCCTTAGCAAGATGTCCTGGTCTTCTGTAGTTGTAACTGAGTGTCAATCCTCTTTTTCTTTTAAATGGACTCCAACTTCTTTTGTACTGCGCACTAGGATCATAGGAGTTAACCTGCAACAAATTCTTTCTAGGATCCTGCATCCATTTGTTAGTCCAAATATTATTTCTATGCATAGGTATAACATATATTTCACTATTCTTATAAGATCTATTCATATCAAACCTTCATTCATCTATTAGTGTCCTAGTTTTCAAGCTATGACATAATCTATTAATCATACCTAGCTCCATACTTTAGAAACAAAAAGGTTCACTTATCTTATTTTTACAGAGCACAAAGCTTTCATATCTAGAATTTTTCTACTATTCTTACCTTTATCAAAGAACAGGGCTTATAGATATTATCTCTTTCAACTTGAACTTCTCACTTTTATCTTTTACAGAGCACAAAGATTGCATATCTTACCTCTTTTCTACAGATCTGACCTCGCTTCTTGGCACAAATCTTCGTATTTCAAGTAAAATGTTGCACACCAGGGAAACAGTTCAATGCACAGAGCTTCCAAAACTTCCAGATTGAATCTTTGCACAAATATTCCTCCTCAATTCCCAAAAATCATAGTTTCAGGTACCGACAATAGAACCATTTGTTGGCATAGGAGTAGACCTAGGGTTCAATGCTATAACAACACACCAACAAAACCCTAACTACCGACCCTTTCGACAACACTTGCAAAGCAAATGAAGTCTCACCCGAGGTAGAGGCAGGTGTGGTTGCAGGACTCAAGTGTCTACAACCTTAGCTGGGACACAGATCTATGATTATACAACTTAATAGAGCACTTTGCACCTCAAGTTCCACAAGATGCAATCAATAACCAATTCGCCTGTAAAATAGAGCTTCGCAACATTCACACTGATCTAAGAGATTCAAGCACTTTGCATGGGTAAAATAGAGTAGACATGGTAGATCAAGCACTCAACATATTCATATATATCAGATCTATCATTCTACACATTATTATCACTGAGCATAAGTAGATCTATCTAATCATCTCAAGCACTTAGCAAAGGAAGACATAAACACATTAAGACAAGCACAAAGCAAGACAACACAATGTTTACATGGTTCACCCCCACCCTAGGGCTACGTCCACTAACTCTTCTTGTTTATTTTCTTCAGTCAATCGGTTACAAGCACAAAGCCTCAAAACCCTTACTCCGCATAGGACATAAGATCTGTGCAGCTCGCTAGATTCTTCTTCCTTGCATTACAACACCAAGTATTTCACAACTTCTTACAATGACTTGCACTTAACTCTGCAAGTCTCTTAAAGTTATGCATGAAGCACTTACAAACCTTACTTGCACTTAGCACACATCACATAGATGTCGATCTATCATAGGTTCTCTCTTTACATTGCCTAGATATCTATTTATAAATTACAAAATAGGCCTAAGCATGGGTAAAACCCATGGGCTGACATCCCAATCCCATTACATAATCCCAAAAACCCAAAAAGGATCTAAAAGTGGGTCGAGATCCCGTGATCTCTGCTTTGTCTTGCGCTCCTCCTTTGACAGGCTATCAAAGTCCCAAAATAGGTCAATGTCACCAAGAAACTCCCAAAACTTGGTCAAGGGCCAACACACACTACAAAGTTTGATCTCTTATTACCATTGGTTGTAAACAAAAGTTCTTTAATATTTTGCAGGGCTAGTTCAAGCTCAGGGTACTTACTTGTGAATGAGAAGTCCTTGCAAAATTGAGCTTCCAGTGTTTGCCAATCAATGGTCTGTCTTCTAGTTTCCTCATGTATAAACCAAGCTTTAGGGATTGGGCCTAGAGAATGGGGGAATACATGAACCCAGAAGTGAGAAGGTATCTCCGCAGCCTGCCACTGTGTCACGCACTGTTCAATGTCTATTCTAGGGTCCGATTATCCACTGAATAGTTGAACAACTTGGAGATCCATCTGCATCTATGATTCGAGCTGCTCCTTATTCTAGAACCTGTACTTGATAGATTACTTCACCTCATCCCAAGTTCTAAGTACGAATTCATGAGTTGCCCACCATCTGGCGGGGGTGTTCTAAAAGGATATATCTAGTACTGAGATTCTTTGATCTTCTCTCACATTCTCTTCCATGTTATGCAAAAAATTGTCTAGGTCTGAGGTGCCATCATATACTAGGTGTTCTCTAACTTCGATCTGAACCCATCTGGTCATTCTAACAGTTGTGCATCTTATTGAGAATGTTTCGTGCAAGCCTTGTTTCCAACTATCAAAATCCATTTCTGAATATTCATTTGTTGACTTTATACTTCTCTAGCTTACTGATCCATCCGCAATAGGGTTTATATAATCATTTCTTGTCCCAGT
Organism: Picea engelmannii; assembly: GCA_009831015.1. NCBI lineage: Eukaryota > Viridiplantae > Streptophyta > Pinopsida > Pinales > Pinaceae > Picea > Picea engelmannii. The sequence goes on from ML781336.1 coordinate 498,556, forward strand.
TGTTATAGTGTACAACTACTCTAGGTCTTCTCCTTCCATATTATTGTCTGTTCGTTCTATGTACCTGGGTCCTACATATGGATCCAAAGGTTGAACTACCTTGACTCCCTCATCTTCAAAAGTCATGGTGTATTTATTTAAGTCGATTAATGCATAATTGTCGTAGGCCCAATCGATGCCAAGTAGTGAAGGGTAGGGGTCCTTGTCTCCCATGATCTTTGTTAACACCAATTCTTGTAAGGGGGGTGTTTTCTCTCCAGATTCGATCCCGTGGCATAAAATGCAAAAAAATGGGGCTTAAAAAACACACCAAATGCATTTTTTCCAAGGTTGCAACCATGAACGCAATGTGCAGCATGCATAAAATCCATTTCGGGTTAAAAATGCAAGCAGGCGGGTGGCTCCAGTATTCAACGACGAGGATCAATCGATGGAGCAGATCGACAGTCGATGGGTAATTGTGGTCAACGTATCTGTGCAAGGTTTAGCATAAGAGATAACACCCATATACTCAAAATGATCGGGGTCGTCCGATCCAGTGGGGACAAGTGTCATCTAGTCGATGTTTCGGGGATCGCGAGTTGGGAGGACCAGGTCCTGCCTTATGTTTCAAAACCTTGAAATGAAAAATGTTAAGCCTTGAGGGGTTAGGCCCATGGTCCTAGTGCTAGGTCATGATAAACGGGCCCAATAGTAGAGGTAGCACCCTTTTTCCATCAAAATTCATCTGATCCATCCATCTGAAGGATGCGTGGTGCACATTCGTGCTTTCGCAGATTTGTCACCAGGAAAGATGGGGAGAGATGCATCAAGAATCCCCAGTGCAATAAGTCTCAAAAGGACCTGGACCGTTGGATCAAGGAGCGATCTCAACCACTCGATCCAACGGGGACAAGTGGTAGCTAGTCATAATTTTGGGAGCCTTGTATCTGGGATTTTGAAAGCAGTAGAGCGAGAACTCCTTGTGAGAGAATAACCAAAATAATGTTGAGGGTTGGGCCCATGGTCATGGCCCCTGGGTCATATGTAAAGTAGGGAAGGCGACTGGGGGCCTTTGGGTTCATTATGGCCATTGGTTATAAGCATATCCAATCATCGAATTGTGAAGGATCCATTTCACAACTTTGAGCACCGGGGAAATGAAAGGGAGAGAATCGTGGATCCCTGGTGCAAATTTTCCTGATATGATCGGAACCATCGATCAAAGATCGTTCTGAGCCTTCCATTTTGAGTCTCATGGTCACAGCCTTGGGTTCCTTCAAGCATGGAGCCAAGAGAGGAAGCTATCCATAAGAGCATGATCATCCCCTGTGCACAAGGTCTCGGCCACCGCCATGGAAGAGAGAAATTAATGGAGTTTAAGCAGGTTGGTGAAACTTCATCTCAAGCCATGAATGAAAGGCGTGGGGGTTCTAAAGCAATTAGCCCGTGGCACCCCTGTGTGCAGGTCCCCCTGCAATATCCATACTGATCTGATATCCTCGTCAGATAAGAAGGGCCTGCACACGTTTACTTAAAATTTAATGGCTCAGAAACTCTCATGTTGTCAGTGGCGAGTTGATCTGAGTATATATACTCAATTTTTTTTTATTTTTGTAAGGATTGATGGTAGAGCTAAGCTCCCTATTGTAAAGTTTTGATGAAGCACTGGTTTCCTGGGTTATGTATATGTATGTGAAACTTCTTGTCTAATGACAGTGAACTTTCTTACTCCATCTTATTTCCATCTAATACTGGAAGAGTTCATGATTGACTGATTCACATGAATCATTGTGATTGTGTTATGATAAATGTTTTATGGTAACACTGTTATTATTTATTTTAGTATTCATGTAATTTTATTACAATAAGTTGTTGTGTTTAAGTTCTTCCTCTTTGGGCTATTGGAAGCCTGATTCCTACATAAGACCTTTGCATTTTCTCACTGAAGTCTTCCCCCTACTCATCCTTACTACGACTTACTAATTGAATTTAGATCAAGACCTCACCTGTTCATGCATAGCCCGGTCCAGGATTTTGAGTTAAACTATATTTTTCTGAGTCTATTCTCTTTCGATCACCCTTTATAAGAAAATTGTGACATATAAACTGATGGGTATCAGGCTTACTCCTACTCCAATCTGGGAGTGACTTCTGGTGCTAACATTTCTGACGTTGTTGCCAGGGACGAAGTTGAAGATTTTCCCTAGGATTGAATGACAAAGCTTACTGGTTCTGAGGGTGCATCAAAACCTAGTACATCAAAGATTGCAACTGTGCACCTGGTGACTCCACTATGGTGACTCCAATGTTTCCACTTCACTGTTTTAGTTGTGGCTACTTTTAGCACACCTGAAAGCTGACCCAGAGGAGCTTTCTCGAGAAGGTTTTCAGCAGCTGCTTTCTCAGCTTGAGAAGTTCCCTGGGGTAACGACAAAATTAGGATTTGGCCTTTGATGGTGAACAAAGAGCAGACACATTCAAAGTTGTGCATCTTTCACCTGGCAACTCCATGATTAAAGGATCGATTGGTGACTTCATTGTTTTGAAATGGAAAGGATACTGGCTCGAAGGTTTGCTCCTTTTAATTTTTTAGTTGTTCCTGGTTTTCCTAATGTTTTCCCTACTCCAAATGAATGGGGCGATTATTTGCCTATATATAGAGAGAGTAAAGAGGAAAACCCTGCTCAACATCTCCATGAGTTTCATGAACTCATGCATTAGTGGGGAATACATCATGAGGATGCATTATTGAAAATGTTCATGTTCTCATTAGTAGGAGATGCTCATGAGTGGTATTTCTCCTTACCTCCTGCCAGTATCTCCTCCCTAGAGTAGTTTCATGCAATTTTTAATAAGTGCTATCAAAATTTCTACTCCTCTGAGTTAATTTTTCATAACTATTGTGAGGAATGGGAAGGCCATGATCAAGATATGTCTATGTCTAATAAATATTGTAAGGATGAGGACCATATGGAGGAATAAGATGCTCTGGGTGAAGTTGTGGAGTTGATTAAATCTCTCTCTGCCAAACTAGAAAGGTTACAATCTGGAGAAAGTGCAGAGGATGTTCCAACCCTTGAAGAGGATGTTCTTGGTAGCTCTACTGAGGCTAATGTTGAAGATTTCACAACTGTAGAGGCCTTACATCATGTTCCTAATGTACCTGTTGCCCCAAGATTTGATGATTATTTAGATGAGGAGCAGTAGAGCCCCACATCATAGTTTTCTGACAATAGGAGTAGCTAGCCTGTATATGATAGCTATGAATCAGATTCTGAGTTGGATATGCAGGACTTCCAAGAGCAGACTGCAGAGCCTTATCCTTCATTCATTAAAGAAGAATATTACGAGGAAATCAGCCATCCCGAGACTGCAGAGATCACCGAGCAGAAGATTGAAGAGAAAATCTTTCCCACAGGTCCTATTTATCATGATTATGAATCTGACCCTTGAGAGAGAAAATAAGAAGAACCAGAGGAGCAGTAGGAGGAGCAATTTATCTCCTGTTAAGAGTCAGTTAGAGAGCAGCCATTGCTTGAGAACAGTAAGCCTACATAATCTTCTCATCCACCTGTGCCTACTAGATATATTCAGCCCAATGTTGTTATTAGATAAATCGATAGGTGTAGACACTGACTGATCTCCCTAGATCCACCTAGATCTCGAACAAAACACACCAAAACATGATGCTTTCCTTAAGTTTTAGATATTGAATTTACTAACTAAAGAGAGATAGGTGACATACTATTTAAATGTCACTTCCTCTCGCCATCACCATCCCAACTCCATTCCAACACTCATACAATGATGAACCTACAAAAGAATGCAACCAACCAAAGTGATAGTAATCGCATGAACTAAATATAAACCTATGTATGTGATCAAGGAATCATACAATAAAACACAACAAGATTTATAGGAAAGAATCATATTACTGTATCATATTAAATGTGAAAGAGAGATTACAACCATGGCCTTGATGTTGTAAGTTCCCTTCCAACTATCCTTCGTTCCCCACACACTTCCACTCGAAGAATTCTAAAAGCATAGATCTAATAATATTCACAATCTATCTTGACAAAGGAAAAACTCAAAGACACTCCAACCAAGCTAATAAATCCAAGCCAAATCCAACTTAGCCCTTCTCCATGAGAGCTCCTCTCCTTTTATAAGATGAAGAGGATAAGGTGAGGAGGTTAGGATGATCCCACTAAATCATGAAAGTGAGTAAGATCCAAACCTTTCGGATGCCACCTCACCATGGAAGTTTCTCCTTCTAGAAGATTCGAGAAAACGCTCGTTTTTCCCACGTGTAAGCATTCTCGCACCCTGTCTATAGAGAAAACTGTGAACTCCTCACAAACTAGCTATGATGCATCCTACGAGAATCAAGCATTCTTGCACCCTAGCTATAATGCAACCTGTGAACTTCCTTTTTTATAGGGTTTTTATAAAGGAAAATGCAACTTCTTTTCTCAGAAAAAGTTCTTCTCCCTTCTTTCTTCAGGAACTCAGGTCACTGACCCCTCTGAAGACTATAGATAGGTTTACATCATTAATGGTCATAGGAATGATGAAAATAATGTGTAACAGAGAGCCCCCCAAAGTATGAAGTTAGAACAGAGTGATAGCTGAAATACTTTTTCGAGTGTGTGTAGGGAACAAGGAACAATAGGTTGGAAACCTGCCAACAAACAAGGAAATACAGTACAATAATACATCATCACTAAGGTAGGCATTCCCATACTCAGAATACAAATGAATCAGAGCATAAATGCTGACATGCAAAGATCCATGTCAAGTAAGACAAGGGCATGGCCACCAAACATACATTGTGGATCCATGTCGATATGACTCAAATATGAACATAGCCACCAAAAATACACTGTGGATCTATGTGTTAAAGACTCAAATTTGAACATAGCCATGAGACATACAATGTGGATCTATGCAACAATACATATTGAATATACTCCAACGCAACCCGAATCTTTCAGAAAAGATCCAGGGTCTTCATCTCCACCACTCTATAGTACAAATCTAACCATGTGAATACATGTGTCGAAGTCAAACATGGTAGAAACCACTTGATTACCGGTCATTAGTGTATACTGTTAAAAAGTGTGAGGGAAATCACCATTAATGTCAATGACTCCCAAGGTACACTAGTACAATCCAACGAATGTGAATAAATGAGCTAAAGTCGAACACTCAGCGGAATCTCCTGATCAAGGGTCAATAATGAAAACCCACTGTCGAAAGTGACGAAACCTGCCATTGAGGAATGCAAGTTCCAAGGTACCAATCAGTTTCTAATTCTAATTCTTGGATAATGAGTTGAAGTCGACAGGAAAAGACTCGTCACAGGATGGCCTTAATGTATCCCACATCAATGACTCAAAACAAGTAACAAGATTTGATGTAGGTCAGAGTAACAAGTGATTCAGGACTGACTCAGGGATGGCCGACACAATAGAAGGCTTAAGGACTGTAGAAATGGCTGATGCAATAGAAGGATTTCTGGGTTGAACTTATTTTTTGAACATATTGATGACACGAAAACTGTCTTGGAAACACCAACTCAACAACAGGGATCATAGAATAATTTGTAATCTTATAAGGAGTATGATCAAGAGACGAGCGGATTTTCCAACCTAGACACAAGGTGAGTGAAAGGGTGTCATGTTCAAAAGCAACTCTTCTATGGAATACAGGTTTAGACATATTTCTTTCCTAATTTCCCCCCCAGCATTTATTGTGAGTACCTCTTTATTTTTACGCAAGCTTTAGGAGGATAACATATGCTTGTCAATTTAATCTCATCCTTCAGACGAGTCCCTCGAAATATGTTTAATGAACCCTAAGAAGGAGTGGTTCGGTCGTGTAAGGGCCTTTCGATGTTTGTTTAATGAGTCCAAAGAAAGAAAACTCAGGGGTTTTTCATGTTTATAGAGTCTAAAAAACACTTAAAGAGAACTCTCTCAGTTCCTTTTTCGTAAATTAGTCTGATGAGACTGAAAAAGAGACAAATTATCGCTCAACAAATGTTTTCTTCAAATACTTTAATGAGTGGGAAAAGATCGACAATCTTTTCATGTTTAGAGAGTCTAAAAAGAGCTTAAAGGGAACTCCAGTGGGTTCCTTTTTCATATGTTAAGAACCAAACATCAATATAGCATATAAAAACCTCAGGAAAAGTACTCAATGCCTTGAAAAAGAGATAATTTCAGATAATAAGCCTCTTCGAGGGGGCAACCTCCTTTTACCCCACTTAAATGTTCAAGTACAAG
>ML781336.1:516373-527597 GCA_009831015.1 Picea engelmannii
ACAACCTATCTTTGCTCAATGGATACAAAACACTCATGCTTCAGCACCTGGTTCAACAGCTCCCGGTGCAATAGCGAGTACCAGTTTAACCTGGGGAGGTGGTGATTTGGTGACAGTAGGTTCCAAAGTGGCTTTGTTACCAAGTCCATTAGGAACCACGGATTTTTTGGTACATCACATTCATGCATTTACTATCCATGTGACTATTTTAATCCTACTTAAAGGTGTTCTATTTTCTCATAACTCCCGTTTAATACTCGATAAAGCGAATCTTGGTTTTCGCTTTCCTTGTGATGGACCCGGGAGAGGAGGAACATGTCAAGTATCTGCCTGGGATCATGTTTTCCTTGGTTTATTCTGGATGTACAATGCAATTTCGGTAGTAATATTCCATTTCAGCTGGAAAATGCAGTCCGATGTTTGGGGTAGTATAAGTGATCAGGGAGTGGTAACTCATATTACGGGAGAAAACTTTGCACAGAGTTCCATTACGATTAACGGGTGGCTCCGTGACTTTCTATGGGCACAAGCCTCTCAAGTAATTCAATCTTATGGTTCTTCATTATCTGCATACGGTCTTTTATTTTTAGGTGCGATTCATGGCCACGAGGGGGAAATGTTTTCGGATTTTAAGACCAAAAAATGCCAAGAATCATGTAATTTCGCTACTTCAAATGCAAGGATGCCCCCAATCTAATATAAATCAAGAAATTAGATCTTTTTGTTTCAAAAATTTCACTAAAAGAAAAAATGAACTTTCTTAAAACAAAGACACCCAAACTAAAATTTTTCTTTTAAAGCGAACTATTCAGAAGAAATATGATCTTTCCCTGAAAAATTCTAAAGAAAACACACGCTTTGTAATTGAAATACACTCAAAGCAAGAGACTAATCCTTCAAAACCAAAAAAAGCCAATGTGGCTAAAAGTAACTCAAATAATGTCAAGTAGACTGTAAACAGATCAATATAGGCTCCAAAATCTCAATCCAGTTGATCAAAGAAAAATTGGGTCATCAAAAGATGACAAGACCCAATCCAAAAAAGTTTACAAACAAGTTCGCAGCCTAGCAGTAGAGTACAGTGCAAGAATTAGGTATTATCACAGGCTAGACACTAGTAGGGTGCGAGAAGTTCACATTGGATCTAACAGCACGGTGCAAAAATCAATGGTTTTTGCAAACTGTAGAGAGGTACAGTGCGAGAATGTCTGTAATCAAAGAAAATTTTGAAAAAGGACAGGGAATCTAAGTGAACCTCTAGATCCAGAGAGTCTGGATGGATGTCCCACAGACTCAGAAACCAAAAAACAAGAAATCAAAGAAAGGGAAACTAGACTAACTAGGAAACAATCCGTTCCCCAGTGGAGTCGCCAGTTTTCTTATTGGATAAATCAGTAGGTGTAGACACTAACTGATATCCATAGATCCACCTATATCTAGAACAAAACACACCAGAACATGATGCTTTCCTTAAGTTTTAGATATTGAATTTACTAACTAAAGAGAGATAGGTGACATACTATTTAAATGTCTCTGCCTCTCGCCATTGCCATCCCATCTCCATTCCAATGCTCATACAATGATGAACCTACAAAAGAATGCAACCAACCAAAGTGATAGTAATCGCATGAACTCAATATAAACCTATGTATGTGATCAAGGAATCATACAATAAAACACAACAAGATTTATAGGAAAGAATCATATTATTGTATCATATTAAATGTGAAAGAGAGATTACAACCATGGCCTTGATGTTGTAAGGTCCCTTCCAACTTTCCTTCGTTCCCCACACACTTCCACTCCAAGAATTCTAAAAGCATAGATCTGATAATATTCACAATCTATCTTGACAAAGGCAAAACTCAAAGACACTCCAACCAAGCTAATAATTCCAAGCCAAATCCAACTTAGCCCTTCTCCATGAGAGCTCCTCTCCTTTTATAAGCTGAAGAGGATAAGGTGAGGAGGTTAGGATGATCCTACTAAATCATGAAAGTGAGTAATATCCAAACCATTCGGATGCCACCTCACCATCAAAGTTTCTCCTTCTAGAAGATTCAAGAAAATGCTCGTTTTTCGCACATGTAAGAATTCTCGCACCCTACCTATATAGAATACTGTGAACTCCTCATGACCTAGATATGATGTAGCCTATGATAATCAAGAATTCTCATACCCTAGCTATAACGCAGCCTGCAAAATTCCTTTTTTATAGGGTTTTTACAAAGGAAAATGCAACTTCTTTTCTCAGAAAAAGTTCTTCTCCCTTCTTTCTTCAGGAACTCAGGCCACTAACCCCTATGAAGAATACAGATAGGTTTACATCATTAACAGTCATAGGGATGAAAAAAATAATGTGTAACAAGTGTGAGTAGTTGTGTAGCAGAAAAAGCTACCTGTTACAAATCTTCCAGAATCTGCCACTCATTCTATGAGCCTGTCAATGACTACATGGAGTGGCATTTCCTTCATACTTTGGAGCCACCCTATTTTATCTCAACTTCATCCCTTGGATAAAATATGAAGGATGTAATCATTTTGTTGTCAGGGTTGCATCATCTATTACCAATCATTGACAGAGTAAAGGAGCTTCCCTTCTGGAAGTTACTTGAATGGCTATGGTGGAAGTTTACTTTCACCTAGCCCCATGTAAAGGATTTTATTAGTTTAGGACTGTACTTAAATAAGATCCTTTGAGCATGTATGTTTATTTTTTTTTAATTTTACTTTTCGACCTAAATTTTCAGTAGGGTGTTTTGAGCTTGACTCCATAGCCCAACAGAAGGCACTAAAGCTGCAGAATGAGTTCTTAGAGCATCACAGGGATGACTCTATCCCCCATGGAGCCTAATGTTAACACCAATTCTTGTAAGGGGGGTGTTTTCTCTCCAGATTCAAGCCCATGGAATAAAATACGAAGAAATCGGGCTTAAAAAACCCATCAAATGCATTTTGTCCAAGCTCGTAGCCATGAGCACAATGTGCAGCACGCAAAAAATCCATTTTGGGTTAAAAATGCAAGCAGCCGAGCAGCTCCAGTATTCAATGACGAGGATCAATTGATGGATCAGATCGAAGGTAGGTGGGTAATTGTGGTCAACAAAGTTGCATGAGGTTTAGCGCAAGAGATAGCCCCCATATCATTGAAATGATTGGGATCATCCAATCTAGTGGGGACAGGTGGCAGATAGTCGACATTTTGGGGATCATGAGTTGGGAGGACTAGGTCCTGCCTTATGTTTGAAAACCTAAAAATGAGAAATGTTAAGCCTCGGGGAGTTGGGCCCACGGTCTTAGTTCCAGGTCATGATAAACGGGCCCAGGAGTAGAGGTAGAACCCTTTTTCCATCAAAAGTCATCTCAGCCATCCATCTGAAGGATGCATGGCACACATCCACACTTTCGCATATTTTTCATGGGGAAAGATGGGGAGAGATACATCAGGAATCCTTGGTGCAAGAAGTCCTGAAAGGATCTAGACCGTTGGATCGAGGAGTGATATCAACCATCCGATCCAATGGGGACAAGTGGCATCTAGTTGGCATTTTGGGAGCCAGGTGTCAGGGATTTTGAAAGCAGAGGAGCGAGAACTCTCAGTGAGAGAATCACTATTATAACGTTGAGGGTTGGGCCCATGGTCATGGCCCCTGGGTCATATGTAAAGTAGGCTTGGCGATTTGGGGCCTTTGGGGTCACCTTGGCCATTGGTTATAAGTAGATTCGACGATCGAATTGTGAAGGAGCCATTTTGCAACTTTGAGCACCGGGGAAATGAAAGGGAAAGCGTTGTTGATCGCCGGTGCAAATTTTCCTGATACAATCGGGACCATCGATCAAAGATTGTTCTGAGCCATCCATTTTGAGTCTCATGGTCATAGCCCCAAGTTCCTTCGAGCATAGAACCGAGAGAGGAATCTAGCCACAGGAGTGTGATCGTTCCCTATGCACAAGGTCTCAACCACCACCATGGAAGAGAGAAATTAATGGAGTTTGAGTAGGTTGGTGAAACTTCAGCTCAAGCCATGAATGAAAGGCGTGGGGGTTCTGAAGTAATTAGCCTGTGGTAGCCCTGTGTGCAGGTCCCCCTGCAAGAGCCATGCCGATATGATGTTCTCGTTATACAAGAAGGGCCTGCACACACTTGAAATTTAATGGCTCAACAACTCTCCTACTGTAAGTGGCAAGTTTCTCTGAGTATATATACTCAGTTTTTTTTATTTTCGTAAGGATCGATGGTAGAGCTAAGCTCCCTATTGTAAAGTTTTGATGAAGCATTGGTTTCCCAAGTTATGTATATTTATGTGAAACTTCTTGTTTAATGACAGTCAACTTTCTTACTCCATCTTGTTTCCATCTAATATTGGAAAAGTTCATGATTGACTGATTCACATGAATCATTGTGACTGTGTTATTATAAATGTTTTATGGTAACGCTGTTATTATTTCTTTTAGTATTCTTGTAATTTCAATACAAGAAGTTATTTTGTTTAAGTTCTTCCTCTTTGGGTTGTTGGAAGCCTGATTCCTACAACATACCTTTGCATTTTCTCACTGAAGTCTCCCCCCTACTCACCCTTACTATGACTTACTGATTGAATTTAGATCAATACCTCACCTGTTCATGCATAGCCCGGTCTAGGATTTTGAGTTAAACAATATTGTTCTGAGTCTGTTCTCTTTCGATCATCCTTTATAAGAAAATTGTGACATATAAACTGATGGGTATCAGGCTTACTCTTGCTGCAATCCAAGAGTGACTTCGGGTGCTAACAATCTCAATGACTTCAAATTCATCCATTGTTTTTACTCCTACTACATCGATTTCCACGTTCTCTAGTCTTCCTATGGGGAAGATAAAATATTGGTTTTCCATTCTTAACTGAATTGGGGAATATGTCAGTCTCATTTTTCCTAAGGATTCTGAGGTCTTCTTGGGAAAAATGTTCACATCTGACCCTAGGTCCAACATGACATCCTTAATTTTGAAGTCATCTAACTGGGCTACTAGTGAAAATTCTTTTCCGGTTCATACTTTTCTTCACTGCACTCTCTAAGTACTCTTCTCGGGAAGGTTAGCCTGTATCCTTTCTTCTAGGGTTTCTTCATTCCCTAAGACTAGGTATAGTGCATTGCGCAACTTTTCTGTTAGTTGATCATTCCCCAGAACGTCAGAGAATAATTGAAACCAGAGGTCAAATGCGTTTTGAGGTTGCTCACGCTTTCTTGGTATGACTACAAGGTTTCTAGGTGTAGGTGGTGAAGCAGGGACTTGTGCCATCTTAGGGTAAACAGTCGGCTAGGGGGGGTTCTCTTGCATTTCATGACTATGGATATTCTGGAATACTTCTATGGAATATTTAAAGAATTTTTTTTTCTTTAGGGGGTCATACTTGTCTCCCTTAGGTGCTTCTTTTTGGATTTGAGGTAGAGTATCAGCATCATCTCCTATCTTCGCTTCTCCTCGAGTAACAATATTAAGGTTGGGAAATTGTCTCTTAGAAATCCTCTTGATATTTGAAATGATAAGGTTAGTTCTTCTTTGTCGTACTCTATCTTCCCACTTTGTGATTAACTCTTGGTAGTATTCAGTAGCGTGCCTGTTGGTTCTACAGTGAGAGCACCATGGCTGCCTTTGATGAGGACAATCTCTAGCCAAGTGACCTTGTTCATCATAGTTATAACATATGTTTGGTACTCTTCCCCCAGTTATTCCTCCTCTGATGTCTCCTCCAACTCCACCTCCTTGACCTCTTCCTGGTCCCTGAGGGTTTTCATTCACCCTGAATGTTGTTTGGTCTAGCATGTCCGCAAGTGCATCCAATGCTCTACATTGATTGGTATTATGTGTGGTATATGCATAGAGAATGTAGTGTACTGTGTTTGGTAATGTCGAATATTTTTGCATGATGGGGCACTATCTTGGCCCATGCCCTTGGATTCGGAAGATCTCACAATATTCCACTATTGGTGTTGCTTGGCCTCCTGGGAAAGCATGATATGGGGTGGCGTTATGGAATGGTGAGTTCATCGACACTTGCGCAAATCCTCCCGTGGGTCTTGGTGGGGGTACCATCAGATTCTGAGGAGTTCCAAGTCCCCTCATTTGCAAAAATTCATTCACCAAATGACCTTCTATATAGCATCCAGTGTGTTAGCACTTGGTAAATTTCCTAGAGGTTGAAAAAGAAGAAATCTACAAAGGTAACCTTAACCAACTGCTTTTAAAGCTAGGATCTAGCCCTTCCAGCTTCAGAGATGGATCTCTCTATTAGATTTAACTTTGTTTTTTAATTTAAGGTATTAGGCTAGGTATAGAAACCGTGGTTTTGTTGTAAAAAGGGGTTTTTGAAGTTGGTTGAGACAGTCTACACATCCATTGGGCTATGGAGTCTATATTTAAACAAATGCTTGATGCAACCAGTAATGCCAAAGAAAACCTTCACAGGGCGAGATAATACATCCACTGGATATTTAATAATTAAAATGATGGGCAGAAGAAAAGATAAGGGAAATAACTTCAACTAACAAGCAGTTAAGAATTTCTTAATTGAAGATATTGGAAGAAAAACACTTAAATCTTTAGAATCGGAAACAGGGTATCAGAGATAAATCCTGCAACGTTACGCTATTCATAAAGATTAGTCCAGAAAAAAAATATGATTACAGAGTAGGGAAACATTTAACTAAGAATATTATGTCACCAGTAAACATACGCAAGAATCCTGTAAATGCCTCTTCTTTATTAATGGTCGATCTTTCTCAAAAATATTACAGTTTGATAGAAATAGGGTGTGTGAATCAACAACCCTCAATACTTCGAAAGAAGAAGTATTTATAATTCAAAATACAAACGTTCATGTCATAACTGATCAAGTTGTGCTCATGCTAATTTTAGTCTAACTAAATTAACTAATCAAAATGGCTTGATGACTCATTACAACTGTATGCGGAATCTCTGGGCTAGGCCGTTGGCGAGGTGTCTTCGCAACCTCTTCTGACTGGATAGGTGACTGGACGGTGACAGCTCATCTGCTAATCTAGTAGATCACACAGTTCTTCCCATCTCATATGACCTGGCACTGTGACTTTGAGTAATCTCCAATACACTTCATCCATGTTTGTATATTTAGCAAATGTAGGCTTGATGATGAATATGTGCTTAATCTCATGCTGAATATTGATATCCAACTACAAGGCATCCATGAATGCTTTTCCTGTGATGCTTCCCTGTATACCTGCAAACTTGGAACTGCCCTTCGACACTTCAGTCAACCTTTTCTTGTAATCAGGGAGAGTCATTAATTTGTCATTAATGACCTTCAGACCAGGCAGGCCCTTCCTTTGAAGAGGATCTATCTTACTAAAAAACTTATGCACTCCTTGATCCATGACTTGAATCTTTTCCTCGAGATGAAGCATGAGACCTCTTTTGGTTAGAACCCTTTTCACCTCCAATATGGTTTCTGTCCTATCCTCAATCTTCAATTCTTCGAGTTCCTCCCTGGTCTTGGAATTCAGGAACCTTATGATTTCATTGGCTTGTGCTGGCATGTCTCCCAGCTTATGATTTCATAACCGACCTTGAGGACCAGCTCCTCCAGCGTCTTGATCCTATTGTCCTTTGCAAAAGATGATATTTTCTCCAGCTTAAGTTGTGTCTGAGAATTGTGCAAAGATATCCGAAATTTTGATGTAGAAGCCAAAGCGTGGGCCAATGTGTGAAAAACCATCTCACCTATTTGTTTGTGCAGATCCATCTGATCTGCTGGATGCACGTCCTTCGCTTGAAACTCGAAGGTTGCCCTTTTGTAGGTTGATATCACCTTGGGATCCAACACTTATGCTTGGAGGTAAGCCATATGCATCCTACCCTTTTCTGTATCAAATGCCGAGAGAATTCTATGCTGAGCTGTGGAAGACTACTTCTGGAACTGGGCATAAGTGATGCTAGTGAGTGTTTGGTTCTTCTTCTTGATCAAGTCATATTTTTCAAAAATGCCCAACTTGGGCCCAGTCTTGCTTGGCGGAGTATCTAAGGGAGACTCAGTGGATTTTAATGCTGTTGTTATTCCCTTATGCTGACTTGAGCCAAAAGGTAGAGTGACTGGATTGATCCCTGTGGTGGTCACTGTGGTAGCTGGGACCTCTTGTTCTACTATTGTGTCGGGCGTTGAAACTGTCTTCGGCTTTTTGGAGTGAATTTGGAATTCCTCTGATGACACCTCTGTTACAGGAGGAGATGAATCCTGTCGGGGCCTCTTCTCCTTGAGGACCTGAGGTGTGGTAGAGGGTAACGCACTTGCTGAGGGCACAGGCTGTTCCAAGTCCATAAAAGTGTCAGGCAGCGATACTGTTTGATTTGCAAATTTCTCGATCTCTGGCTTGGACTCATGAGCATACGGAGCATTTTTGTTTTTTACCCTCATATCTGAAATGATCTTGTATGGATCATAGTGCCAGATGAAACTCATAGAGAATTTCATCTCCTTCAACATTCTATCTGCTTCTTCCCCTATGCCTCGGCTATTGCAGATGAAAGAACCAATTTTCCCCTTGATTCTCAATTGTTGTTTTTTCTTCAGGGAAACAAAGTGAATGTCATCATAATTCATAATTTGCCTAATATATTCTAACGCGAAAACCCTTACCGACACATATAGAGGTAGTTTGTAAGGTGCCAATTCGCACCCAAAAACTCTGATTTCAGTGTGGTTCTGACATAAATACCAGTCTCCGGTCTTGGCGTTGTTCGAGAGATGAAGAATTCTCTGGACTTCATTATTTATTCATGGCTCAGGCATGCCAATCAACATGCTTACCACAGGGTGGTAAAACTGGTTGATGAACGCTGTGAAGTCGTATTCAACCGAATTATATTTCAGAAGAGAAGTCTACGCTGTGACTGGCTGGGGCCTCCTGTCGGCGTCCATCTTCTGCATGGAGAAATTGAACCTGTCTGCTTGAAAATAGACGAACATGTAAGCCAGAATGGATGAATACCTAAACATGCCTTCTGTGGTGAAATTAACAAATTGTTCATGGATATTATTGGCCAAGAAGGTGTTGTAGTCGAACTGCGTGGTCGACTGTTCATCGTTTGAGAAGATGGACAGAAAACCCAGGATGGGCTCATCTACCCATTGATCAGAATAGTAACCAAGTAGGGCACAAAGGGCAGAAATGATTTGATTCCCTTTGGTTGAGAACATGGAAGAAGGGTAAGGGGGACTGGTGGTAGGGAGTGGAGAAGAAGTGGGGACAAAAAGCTCAAAGATCTGAGCTCTCTGGGGGAATGTCATTTTCTAATAAAGCTCATTGAGGATTTCTAAGTTGAATGGGGACGCAGATTCCACGTGGGTAATTTGTATCATCTGATCAATATCTTCAGGGGTGATGAAGAAAATGACGTTTCCAGAGGAAGAAAAAATGTCTTTCTGGTCGGGGATGTAATGGGGCTGGCATTTGAGGGAAAACTCGAGGAAATTATGAATCTGGGGGAAGAGATACAGGGGCAAATTGGACTCCCAGAGTCCAATTTCATCGCTCTGGTCCAGGAAAACCTCCCGGAGCCATGACTGAAGATCAGCAAATTCGAAACTACATATGGTATCAGCTATTAAGCGATCTTTATCGACCAAGGGAATTTTATCCAGGTCAACCGGAGGAGGAAGGAAAGGATTCTCTTCCTCTTCTGATTGTCACATCTTTGACACTATTTCAGCAACTATACCTGCAATAAACAATACGTTAGTGGGGTCGACTAACTGTAGGTGAAAGCGATGCGGGAGCAAAGGAGGGAACGGAGGTTTCTGGTGCGATGGATGAATAACGACTGAACGAGAAAACAATATTTTTATTCAAAACTTGGGGTCGGTTGGGCGCAGGAGATAGGTCAGCAAGATAACGGGTATGTTATTCTATAATAAATGGACAACAGGTCACTAGGGATGAGGTGGCAGATGACGGTGGCCAAAGCATACGGATGAGTGATGTGGAGACATGTGATTGGAGGTAAAAGTCGCCGAAGGGGGCTAGACATGAATGAAAAGGGTAAAGGCCTGACAGTAGGGACTGATAGCATTTATGGGATGGGACTCGACCCGGGAGTGGTGGGACAAGTGGACTTAGTGGAGGGTGACACACCAGAGTAATGGAGATTATCAGATGGCATAAGGTGAAAAGACTTTCGGACTAATAGGACAGTGCCAACTGTAAAATGGTCCCGCTGCAGAGAATATTCTTTCTGGACCCCCCCCTTTTGATTAAAATAAGAACACCGAGGGGGGTCCGAAATCCATCGTGATCCATTGATCTGCGCGCTGGTCTCCTAACTGCAGATTTTAGCACACTCCTTAATACCCATTCCGGACTCCCCCCTCCCTTAAAGGCAGAACAGAGGGGGTGGTCCGGAATCCATCATGGACCGTCGATTCGAGCGCTCAGTTTTGGATCGTCCAGATGCGCGCCCGAGTTATTACCAATTCCGGACCCCCCCCCCTTTCGTTAAAGGCAGAATGGGTGGGGGGGTCTGGAATCCAATATGAGCCGTGGATTCATGCGCCCTGTTCTGGACCGTCCAGATCTTCATGAACACTATCACCGATTCCGGAAACCCCCCCCCCCCCTCTGTTAAAATAAGAATGCGAGGGGGGGGTCTGAAATGCTATGTGAGCCGTTGATCTAATCGCCCTGATCTGGACCCTTGGAAAGTGAATGAAACATAGGTCGGGAGCGGGAAAAGTCATGTAGAGGAAAAACTTAGGATTAGTGCTTTCTTATGGGTTTTTCCCAATTTTGTCATAGACACCACCAAGGGGACCTTATTTCAACTGTCCTTAGGCAACGAGGACTTGATGTAGCATTTTTTCAAGTGGGTTTTATTTGGGCAAGGAAAGCAAAGCAATTAATCTACATCCTAACCTACTTTCAGAAGACAAATAACCCAGATTAAACTGTTGGGTTAAGATATTATTTTTCCTAAGGGCTATCTGACCAGGATTAGATGGTCTGATCAGATGTATTCACTAAGATACCCTAAGGGCTATCTGACTAGGATTAGATGGTCTGATCAGATGTATTCACTAACCTAACCTAAGGGCTATCTGACCAGGATTAGACAGTCTGGTCAGATTTATTCACTAACCTATCAACATTGAAAATTTAAAAGAACTTGGTCATGCTTGAAAGGTATGACCAAGTTACTATTATTGCATGGGGATTT
>ML781336.1:572342-618362 GCA_009831015.1 Picea engelmannii
CCCCCCCCCTCCATGAAAAGAAGAATGTGAGGGGGGGTCCTAAATTCTATGTGATCCGTTGATCTAATCACCGTGATCTGGACCCTTGGAAAGTGAATGAAACATAGGTCGGGAGCGGGAAAAGTCATATAGAGGAAAAACTTAGGATTAGTGCTTTCTTATGGGTTTTTCCCAATTTTGTCATAGACACCACCAAGGGGACCTTATTTCAATTGTCCTTAGGAAATGAGGACTTGATGTAGCATTTTTTCAAGTGGGTTTTATTTGGGCAAGGCAAGCAAAGCAATTAATCTACATCCTAACCTACTTTCAGAAGACAAATAACCCAGATTAAACTGTTGGGTTAAGATATTATTTTTCCTAAGGGCTATATGATCAGGATTAGATGGTCTGATCAGATGTATTCACTAAGCTACCCTAAGGGCTATCTGACCAGGATTAGATGGTCTGATCAGATGTATTCACTAACCTAACCTAAGGGCTATCTGACCAGGATTAGACAGTCTGGTCAGATTTATTCACTAACCTGTCAACATTGAAAATTTAAAAGAACTTGGTCATGCTTAAAAGGTATGACCAAGTTACTATTATTGCATGGGACTTTTTGTTTCAATTCTTTTATGCCCTCTTTTTTGTTTTCTTTTTCTTTTTCTTTTCTTTTTCCTTTTTTTTTTTTTTTCCAAAATGAAAAATCACTTTCCAATAAGAACACTAGATACAGATAACATCCATAATATCCAAGTCATAAGTTGATTCCCATAATTTATGGGGTGATAACACAGTGCACCAAACCTGTGGTCGTCCTGGTCTGGGTATTGTCAGCTCCTTAATATTTTTTGTAAGTGTTGATATCTGCCCTTGTAGTTGTGCCAGATTCACATCTACTAGGGGTTGGGTTACTCTCAAGCTCTCAGGGTATCCCACCATGGCTTCGTTCTTCATCGATTGTTCCAAGGCGTCTGTTAACGTGGCTATCCATTGTTTCATTAGTGAAATCCGAGTCAGAGGCAACAACCCCTGAATGTACCTGTTATCACCCCATAATTTATGGGAATCAATAGGTGACTGGGATATTATCTGTTTCTAGTGTTTTGGTTGTCAAATGATTTTTCATTCTGCAAATAATTTGAAAAGAAAAAATAAAAGAAAAAGAAAAAGAAAATAAAAAGAAAAAGAAAAAGAGGGCATAAAAGAATTGAAAAAAAGCCCCATGCAATAATAGTAACTTGGCCATACCTTTCAAGCATGGCCAAGTTATTCTGAATTTGATGTTGATAGGGTAGTGAATGATTTGGCTAAACAGTTTAATCTTAGCCAAAGTGTCTAGGTTAGATTAGTGAATAAATCTGACCAGACTGTCTAATCCTGGTCAGATATCCCTAGGGTAGAGTAATTTCTTAACCCAATAGTTTAATCTGGGTTAATTGTCAAAGGAAGATAGGTTAGCATGTAGGTTAGTTGCTTCATTTGTTTCACCCCAATAAAACTAGCTTGATGTAAAAATGTCGCATTATGTCTCAAAAGCCTAAGAGATAGTTTGGTTGAAGCCCCTTGGTGGTGTCTATGTGAAAAGTTTGGGAAAAAACCCATAAGAAACACTTATCCTAAGTTTTCCCAACAAATGTTTTCTCCGCTCCTGATTTATATTTCTTGCACTTATCAACAGTCCTAATCATGGTGCTCAGATCTACGGTTCACAAAACTTTCCAGACCCCCCCTCGACCATTCTGCCTTTAATGGAGGGGGGGGGGTCCGGAATCGGTAATAAGAATTGTGCACATTTAGACTGCCCAGGGACGAGTGATGAAATCAAAGGCCCAAATTTGATTCCAGACCCCCCCGTCCATTCTGCCTTTAATGGAGGGGGGGGGTCCGGAATGAGTAATAAAGGACGCGCTAAGATCTGCAACCAGGAAATGGGTGCGCAGATCAACGGTCTACAATGGATTTCGGACCTCCCCGGATGATCTGATTTTAACCAAGGGGGGGGGGGTCTGGAATGGTTATTCCCCTATGGTGGGCCCCTTGTCATACGTGGCGTCAGCCTATTGTTCCCATAGTCACATCCCCATCTGCTATCTGACATCCCCCGTCACTCATGGATGTCATTTACCACTTGTTCCACTTGCTCCCAAGTTATGTCCCATCCCATAACTGTTGTCAGTCCCTTACCCTTTTCACTCATGACCAGCCCCTTATTGCGAATTTTACCTCCAATTCCTAGTCTCCACGTCACCCGTCCGTATGTTTTGGCCACCGTCACCGGCCATCTCACCCCCAAGTGGCCCGTTGTCCATTTATTACAGCATAACATACCCGTTATCCTGCTGACCTGTCTCCCATGCTCAACCGACCCCAGTTTTAAATAAAACTACCGTTATTCCCTCTACATTCATTTTTCTCCCATCGCACCAGAAATTTACATCTTACTCCTCCATTGCATTTCTGTCGCCTGCATCCACAGTCAGTCGGCCCCACTAACTTCTTGTTTATTGCAGGTACTGTTGTTGAGATGGCACCAAATCCAAGACAACCAGAAGGAGAGGAGAATCCTTTTCTCTCGCCTCCTGTCGACCTAGACAAAATCCCATTGGTCGACAAAGACAGATTGATCACAGATACCATTTGCGACTTCGATTTTTCAGACCTCCAGTCATGGCTCCGGGAGGTGTTCCTGGACCAGAGCGATGAAATTGGACTCTGGGAGTCCAATTTTCCCCTGTAACTTTTTTCCCAGATCCACCACTTTCTCGAATTTGCCCTCAAATGCCAAGCTCATTATATTCCCGAAAAAAGGGTCGTTGTATCCTCATCCAGAGACACCCTGTTTTTCATCACTCCTGAAGACATAGACCAAATGATGCAAATTCCCCGTGCAGACTCTGCTGCTCCTTTCAACCTAGAAATCCTTACAGAGTTGTATCAGAAAATGAATTTTCCCTAGAGAGCTCAGATATTTGAGCTCTTCCTTCCCACTTTCACTCAATTCCCTTCCACAAATCCCCCTTACCCATCGTCCATATTATCCACCAAGGGAAACCAAGTCATTGCCTCCCTTTTTTCTCTCTTAGGGTACTATTCTGACCAATGGGTAGATGAGCCCATTCTGGGTTTTCTATCCATTTTCTCCACTGATGAAAAACCCACCACACAGTTTGATTTCAGTACCTTCTTGGACGACAATATTCACGAACAGTTTGTGAATTTTGGCACAGAAGGCATGTTCAGATACTCATCTATATTGGCATACATGTTTGTTTACTTTCAAGTAGATAAATTCAGTTTCTCCATGCAAAAGATGGACACAGATGGAAGGCCTCATCCAGTCACAGCACAGACCTCTTTGTTGAAGCGCAACTCCATAGAGTATAGCTTCAAGGATTTCATTGATCTATTTTACCACCCGGTGGTAAGTAGGTTGAGAAGCATGCCTGAGCCTAGAATAAACGACGAAGTCCAGAGAGTTCTGCATCTTTCAGACAGCTCAAAGACTGGAGACTGGTACCTCTATCAAAACCACACCGAGATCAGAGTTTTCGGGTGTGAATTGGCACCCTACAAGCTGCCAAAGTATGTGTCGGTAAGAATCTTTGTGTTAGAGTATATAAGACAGATCATGAATTCAGATGACATTCATTTTGTTTCCCTGAAGAAAAAGCAGCAACTTAGAATCAAGGGGCAGATTGGCTCCTTCATTTGCAACAGTCGAGGCGTCGGAGAAGAAGCTGACATAATGTTGAAAGAAATGAAATTCTTTATGAGTTTCCCATGGCACTATGATCCATGTGGGATCATTTCAGAAATGCAGGTGAAAAATAAAAACATCCCGTATGTTCATGAGTCCAAGCCCGAGATTGAAAAATTTGCCAATCAGACAGTGTGGATGCCTGACACCTTGGTCGAAGTGGAATAGCAGGTTCCCATGACCAATGTACTTCCAAATTCCATGCCACAGGTCCCTAAGGAAAAAAGGCCCCGACAAGAATCATCTCTACCTATCACGGAGGTGTCGTCCTAAGAATTCCAGTTGCACACTAAGAGGCCCAAGACAACCACAGTTCCTAGTCCAACCCGAGAAATAGAAGTCCTGCCTACCACAGTAGTTAAACCTATTATTCCACCCTTTGGGACGGTCATTCATAAGGAAATAACCCTAGTAGTACCAAAGAAATCCTTAGGCTCCCCCCTGGATACTCAGCCGAGCAAGACTGGGCCCAAATTGAGCATCTTCGAGAAGTACGAGATGATTAAGAAAAATAATCAGACTCTTACCGGCAGTACCTATGCTCAGTTTTGAAAGTAAACTTCAACTGCGTAGCATAGGCTGTTGTATGCATTTGACACAGAAAAAGGTAGGATGCACATGGCCTTCCTCCAGGCGCAGGTACCAGATCCCAAGGTAATCGCAGACTATAAGAGGGCCACCTTCAAATTCCAGACGAAGGATGTGCACCCAACAAATCATATGGATCTGCATAAACAGACAGGGGAGATGGTTTTTCATACATTGGCACATGCTTCAGCTTCTGCTGCAAAATTTCAAGTATCATTAAACAATGCTCAGACACAACTAAAGCTGGAGAAGATATCATCCTTTGCAAAAGATAACAGAATCAAAACTTTGGAGGAGCTGGTCCTCAATATTGGCTATGACTCCTCCAATGTCAAAGCTACAGAAGAGATGATAAAGAAAAATAATGCAGACATTGCCTCATTAAGGAAACAATTGAAGCTCTCTCCTACAAAAGACTCACAGGAGAAGGAGATAGCAGAGAAAGAAGGCGAGAAGGACGAATTGCTAAAGCTTCTCATGGAGCAAAATGCCCAGCTCAAAGAAATTGAAGCAGAGATGGAGAAACTGCTAAAGGAGAAAGAGAAGCTGAAGTCTATGGAAGCCATTACATTGACTACCATACCAATCTCAGGGACAAGCACAACACCAGTGACAACAATTCCATCCGCAACACCAGTGACACTACAAGAGTGGACAATCGACCTCGCCAAATCCATGGAAAAGATGAACCTGCAAGAGACAGAAATCAATAGACTTAAGAAGGAAGTTGAGAACCTCCAAGAACTCAAAATTTCCTTCCAGACTAGTCTCTCCAAAGAAAAGCAGGTAACTGAACAACTCAAGAAGGAACTATAGCAGCTCCAAAAGCAAACAATGGTAGGGAAGACTCTGGCTGAGGTCAAAGAGAATATATGGACAGACATCACAAAGTCCATAAATGAGATATGGCCCATGATCCAAATTATGTTTGAACAGAATGAGTTGGTCCAGAGGAGCAAACAAGGCATTGAGAAAATCAGAGTAGAATTGGGAGATAGACCAACTCAGGAAAATGATATCATCAAATTCCTCAATTCCAAAACCAGAGAAGATCTAGAAGAGCTGAAGATAGAAGACAGAACAGAGACCATCCTTGAGGTCAAAAGGGTTTTGACCAAGAGAGAATTAATGCTGCAACTCGAAGAAAAGGTTCAGGTCATGGACCAGGGAGTACAAAAATTCTTCAATAAGATTGAAGCTCTCCAAAAGAAGGGTCTCCCCGGTCTGAAGGTTATTAATGATAAACTGATGACACTTCCGAATTACAAGAAGAGACTATCTGAAGTGTCTAAGGACAGTTCAAAGTTTGCTGGCATACAAGGGAGCATCACCGGCAAAGCATTCCTAGACTCTCTTCAGTTGGACATCAGCATCCAACACAATATTCGATACATATTCCTCACTAAGCCCACATTCGCCAAGTATACGGAAATGGACGAAGTGTATTAGAGACTACTCAAAGTCACTATGCCTAGTCATCTCAGATGGGAGGAACTCTGCGATCTACTCGATTAGCAGATGAGTTGTCCAGGTATAGTCACATGTCCAGTCAGATGAGGTCGTGCAAACGCTTCATCAACGGTCTACCCAAAAATCCTCGTGCAATTGCACTAAGTCATTAAACAGTTTGATTAGTTAAATTAGTTAGGCTAAAAATAGAATGAGCACGTCCTGATCAGTTATGACAGGAACGTTTGTAATTTGAATTATATATACTTCACTTTTGGAAGTGTTGAAGGTTGTTAATTCTCACACCTTGACGCTATCAGACTGTACTATTTTTTAAGAGATCTGCCATTAATAAAAAGGAGGCACTTTTACAGGATTATTGCGTATATTCACTGGTGATGTTTCTTTTCTAAGTTGAATGTTCTTCCTCCTTTGTGATCATATTGTTTTCTGAAACTAATCTTTAAGAGTAACGTATGTTGTAGGATTTATCTTAGATACCTTGTTTCCGACTCTAAAAGTTTTTAATGTTTATCTCCTGATGTTTCGATTAAGAAATTCTTAAATACTTATTAGTTGAATATATCTTTCTCATCTTTTCTTCTGTCCATCATTTAAGCTGTTAAAAGATCCAGTGAGTATATTATCTCGCCCTGTGGAAGTCTTCTTTCTCATTTCTGGTTGTATTTCATATTTAATTAAATACAGACCCCATAGCCCAATGGAGGTGTAGACCGTCTCAACCAATTTCAAACATACTTTGACAACAAACCTA
Source organism: Picea engelmannii (assembly GCA_009831015.1). Lineage (NCBI taxonomy): Eukaryota > Viridiplantae > Streptophyta > Pinopsida > Pinales > Pinaceae > Picea > Picea engelmannii. The sequence goes on from ML781336.1 coordinate 578,900, forward strand.
CAGATTTCTTTACCTAGCCTAATATCTAAATAAAAATATAGCTAAATTATATAGAGAGATCCCTCTCTGAAGCTGAAAGGGCTAGATCCCAGTTTTAAAAGTGGTTGGATAAAGTTACCTTTGTAGATTTCTTTTGTTTCAACCTCTAGGAAATTTACCGAGTGCTAACATAATGGCGAATCCACTGGGGAAGAACTAAAAAATTGATAATTTCACATTTCTTTCCCCTAAAAAGAATGTTAAATTTTGAGAAGAAAGTAATGTTTAGAGGTTGATCAAACTTTGTACATATTATTTTTAGACTCACAAAATTAAAAAATATATATATAAAAAACCAAAAAGAGTTCTGGCTTCCAAGAAAATTCATACTCGATCTCATCCAAACCCAGAACCCATGATAGTGATAGATAACTCTGATCAGTTGCTCAGGCGAAAGACCTTAGCTATCGGTTCAGTGAGTCATATTCCCCTTCATAAGTCTCCTTCATTTTCAGAGAACACAAAATTAAAAAATATATATATAAAAAACCAAAAAAAATTCTGGCTTCCAAGAAAGTTCATACTCGATCTCATCCAAACCCAGAACCCATGATAGTGATAGATAACCCCGAGTAGTTGCTCAGGCGAAATACCTTAGCTGTCGGTTCAGTGAGTCATATTCCCCTTCATAAGTCTCCTTCATTTTCAGAGAAGTCGGTTGCCTCTCAAAACCCTGATCTCGATACTTTTCCACAGTGAAGCCTTGTTAGGACACGGTCCGACAGTTTTGTGACTGGAGTCATCTTTGACCCAACTGTGTTGCAACCCCAAACTCCTGAAGTTCAGTCTCCCACGACTAAACCACAAATCGCTCCCTCAGTACTATGCAGTCCCTCCTCATCCTCGTCTTTAGTCGCTACCTTGTCGACCATCCAGGTTGTCGTCCTACCTCCTCCACCCATCATGGCAGCTTGATATGCTCCCCTGGTGTTGGTTGCGCCGCTACATGCCATGCCCCAAGAATATCAAACTAGACTTCCACAGTTCGATGCAACCGAAATTTTAAACACCCAACAACATGTTGACAAAATGAATGACTATTTTGACCTACAAGAAGTTGATGAGGCTAACGTTCAAATGTGACTGTTTTCCTAAAGTTTGACAGGTGACGTCAAGAAATAGTACAAAGATTTACCTGCCGCTTCAATCCCTGACCTTGTCATTTTTCAAAGGAGTTCTCTTGACAGATGGGAGGTAAAGAAAAATCCTCTCTAGATATTGTCAGAATACGAGAGTATTAAATGAAATCAAGGTGAGATGGTACAGGATTACTGCACCCGTTTTAATAACCTATACAATGCAATTCCAGCCGAAATCAAACCTCCACAGGGCCTGGCGTTGATAAAATTCCCTGATGGTTTTGATGTCAATATGTCATACCAATTAAGAGAAAGAAATTCTACCACCTTGGATGACATGCAGAGAAGTGCTATAAGTGTGGAGGCCAATATATTGGCAAAAAGGATACGACAGAGGTCAGAAAGGAGAGTCACAATCAAAGAAGAAACTTCCACGTCGAACACAGATTCCAAATTGGATTCTTTGGCCCGAACAATAGAACTAATGCTGGAAAGAATGACTTTGTCAGACATAAATCCTCCAAGGGACAACACATCTGCTCCTCAGGTTCAGAACCCCAATTTCAGGAGAAACCCTCCTCAGATCAGACAGAGAGATCCTAGGGATCAAAGAGAGCAGAGGGGCCCAGATCAGAAAATTAGACCTCCCCTGCAAGAAAAATATGCTGATGAAGGGGGGGAAGTGATTGAGGAATTGGAGGAAACTCACATCAACCTCATGGGAATTCACGACAACAAAGCTATCTTTCTTACCTAAGAAGAGAAGGAACTCTTTATTCTCAATCAAACTAAAGTGAGTGAAGAAACTGAAGATGCAGAACAACAGGCCTTTGAAAATGCTATCTTGGAGGTACACCATCAGTACAATCTACAGAGTAAGAAGACTAAAGGAAATTCCCCAAAAAAGAAGACTAAAACATAGAAGGTAGTTGAAACCAAGAAAACCCCTGAGCCGACCCCTGAGCCATCTGCTGAAAAGACTCCAGAGAAGACTACGGCTGAGAAGATCCCTGATAAGAGTAATGCCGACACTCCCGTGAAGAAAAACTCACCATTCTGAAAAGTCCATCATAGCCTGAGGTTTCACCTATTAATCCACCTAGTACTTCTGAGCAGAAGAATATAGTGGACCAACTAGAATCAATGAGTCAAGGAAAAGCTCCTACACCCTTTAGTATGGAGGGAGAATTGGCCAAAATAAAAATTCCCATCCCACTTATAGAGTTGATGAACAGGGGTGGTTATCATTCACAGGTGATTAAAACACTGGCCATTGAACCCGACATAGGCACGAAGGCCTTAACCATTGGATCAACAAGCCATTCAGACATTGTGAACCTTACTAATGATAGACTCGAGCTTCTTTTCGGACTTGAAGTAGATGGTCGAGACAATACCGGTGAGGTTGCTCCTTTTTACATCAGTCTGAACATACACGACTTGATCTTGCATAACGCTATGCTGGATTCAGGTGCCTCTCACAATCTGATGCCTAAAGAAGTAATGGAAAAATTGGGACTGGAGGTCACCAGACCATACAAGGATTTACACTCATTCGACTCCAATAAAGTTAAATGTATTGGTTTGATCAAAGACCTATGCGTCACCTTGGTTCAGATTCCTGCGAAAAGCATGGTAATGGATGTAGTGGTTGCAGATATCCCGTCGAAGTATGAAATGTTTCTATCCTGGTCTTGGGGGGTGAAGTTGAAAGGAACCCTGTAGCTGGATATGTCTTACGCCACTATCCCAGTGTTTGGGAAACAGAGGAAGCTATACAGAGAAACACTAATGAAGTACATGGTCAGTAGCCAAGAAAAACCACAGAATTACCCCCTTTACTCTGCGTATTCTGATTTAGATTCGTTCATCTTGTACAATGATGGTGATATGGAAGAGAAAAATACTCAGCTAATGGAAGACGTATCTAGTCAAGATGAAGGCCAAGAAAACATTGAGGTAGCAAATATGAAGAATGTGATAACTGAAGAGTTACCCGCTGATTTCTGGAGCATGGATTTTGATGGAGCTGTGAGTAAAGAAGGAGTAGGAGTTGGAGTCTGGCTGCATAATCACAGAAACAGGTATTCAGAAAACCATTCTTACAAACTAAATTTCCAATGTACTAATAATATTGCTGAGTATGAAGCTTTGATGCTCGATCTGAAGCTTTTGAAAAAAGTTGGTGCCAAACAGATAATGGTAAGAGGTGACTCTGAATTGATAATTAAACAAATCAAAGGTGAGTATGCTGCTAAGCACCCACGTCTTGGAGCTTATAGGAAAGCTGTTCTTGATACTTTAAGGTGTTTTAATGAGGTTGACTTGTAGGTAATGCCGAGGGGATAGAATATTCTGGCCGACGGATTGGCTACATCAGCAGCCACCTGTAAGATTCCTTTCCGCCCAACTCGCCCATATATTGTTGAGGTGAAATGCAGACCGACAGTTCTCGACAATATTAGGTACTGGCAAGTGTTTGGTAATGATGATCAGATAGAGGATTTTCTGCAATGTAAAAATGACTTTGAATGTACAAATATAGATTTAGAAAATGAAGATGAAAATGTAAATAATTTTGATTTTGAAATTGATAGTGTAAATACCATAGACTCAGGAGAATTAGGTGAGGATGAATTAGATGCTGATGTTTTACAGTTGAAAAGAAATATTTTGCCTAGAGGTCTTGTTCCTTTAGAAGACTTGTTTGACAGTGACGATGTAGCCAAAAAACCAAAAATAGAAGCCCATGGACAAGAGGTAGAAGACTGTAATATAGGGACTGAAGAGAAACCTAGGATGGTCAAACTGTCCAAATCATTGCCCCTAGAACAAAAGCTCAAATACATTGAGTTGTTCAAAGACTATTCGGATGTTTTTGCCTGGGGCTATGAAGATTTGAAAGCCTATGATACCAGCATCATACAACACAGGATCCTAATTAAAGAAGACCAAAAACCATTTAGGCAAAAACTTAGGAGGATAAATCCCAAGTTGCTCCCCCTGATAGAAAAGGAAATCAAGAAAATGTATGATGCCAAGATCATAGTTCCATTGCATTTTTCCAAGTGGGTCTCTAATCTGGTCCCTACATGTAAGAAAACTGGGGAAATCAGACTCTGCATAGATTTTTGAAATTTGAACAAAGTCTCCCTGAAGGATAATTACCCCTTACCAAAAATGGACCACATCCTACAAAGGGTGGTCGGGTCCAGTCAAATTTCTCTGCTGGACGATTTCTCGGGATACAATAAGGTCTTAGTTCACCCGGACGACCAAGACAAAACTGCTTTCACCACACCATGGGGCACTTTCATGTATGTGAAGATGCCTTTTGGTCTGATGAACGCAGGAGCCACGTTCTAGAGGGCGATGGATATTGCCTTCGTGGAAGAATCAGGTAAGTTTATCGTCGTCTATTTAGATGATGTGACTGTGTTTTCCCGATCGGATGACGAACACCTGTGGCACCTCAGACGATTTTTCGAGAAGTGTAGAAGGTTTGGGATTTCTTTAAATCCTAAGAAGTTCCTTTTTGGGTTAGAAGAAGGAAAACTGTTGGGACACATCATTTCAAAGGAAGGAATCAAAATCGACCCCAGCAAGATCGAGGCCATACAAAATTTAGAACATCCAAGAAACCTCAAAGAACTACAGTCTTTTATCAGAAAAATTAACTTTCTCCGAAGATTCATTCCCAATATGGCAGAACTCCTCGGGAATATTACAAACATGCTTAAAAAGGACGTAAAAATAAAGTGGGACTCTGAATCTAGACAATCATTCGAACAATTCAAACAGGCCCTCACAGAGGCCCCTGTCTTAATCAGTCCTGATTTTACTAAAGATTTCTATCTTTTTTCTTTTGCTTCCGAACATACTATAGTAGCTGTATTATTACAAAAGAACAGCGAAGGGTATGAACAACCCATAGCTTTCTTTAGTAAAGCATTGAGAGATGCTGCTCTGAATTACAATATAATGGAGAAACAAGCTTTTGCCTTGGTAAAAGCCATTAAAGACTTTAGAGTTTACATTCTTCATTCCCACACCATAGCATATGTTCCGAGTGTGGTAGTAAAAGACATTTTGACACAGGACAACCCTGATGGAAGAAGGGGAAAATGGATTGTGGTCATTTTAGAATACGATATAGAGATTAAGCCTACGAAACTAATCAAAGGTCGAGGCCTTGCTAAATTAATGGCTGAATATAACTTTCATGCTCTTGACATTAATTTTCTAGATGTGGCAGATGAACAGGGTAAGATGGCGACTCCAAACATGAGAGATGTATTTCTAAACTATCCATGGTACACAGACCTTATTTTCATTTTTCAAAATTTACAAGCTCCCCCTGGTTTGACTAAGACTAAAGCTAGATTTTTTAAGTTGAAAGCTTTGAAGTTCTATATTCTAGAAGGCAATTTGTATTGGAAAGATCCTGCAGGCATTTTGTTAGATTTTTTATTAAAATATGAAGCTGATAAGGTGTTACAGGAGTTTCATGCAGGAGAATGTGGTGGCCATTTGAACTGGAAGGTCACAGCCAAAAAAATACTCAGAGCTAGATTCTATTGTCCCACCTTGTTCGCTGATGTGCATCAGAAGGTAACAGCATGTCACCAGTGTCAACTGTTTGAAGGCAAAAGGAAACTCCTTCCTCTACCTCTGAAACCGATCTCAGTTGAGGCCCCTTTCTAGCAATGGGGGCTCGACTTCATTGGAGAAATACATCCCCCTTCTTCAGGTCAACACAGGTGGATTCTTATTGCCACCGATTATTTTACCAAATGGATCGAGGTAGTACCTAGCAGGCAAGCCACTGACTCTGTGATTATCAAATTCCTTGAAAATAATATTTTATCTCGTTTTGGTTGTCCTAGAAAGATTATAACTGACAATGCAGCTACCTTTCGGTCGAAAAAACTAATAGATTTCTGCAACCAGTATCACATTGGTTTGGGGCATTCCATAGCTTACTACCCTTAGGGGAATGGGTTGGTGGAATCTTCAAACAAAATGTTGGTAAATATCATCAAGAAAACCTTGCAGGAAAACAAGAAATCATGGCACAATAAGTTGGTGTTTGCCTTATGGGCTGACAGGCTGACCACCAAAAGGTCAATTGGTATGTCACCATACTATCTAGTCTATGGTACCGAGGCAGTTTTTCCCACTTCTTTAGGAGTCCCTATCATGAAGTTGCTTCAAGAGGTACAAGCTGAGCCAAATGACTCACAGAGAAGGATCAACCAGATGATTCATTTGCAGTAGACTAGGGAGTATGTTTTCAACAAGACTCAGGTAGTCCAAGGAAGCATCAAGAATTTTTTTTACAAACGAACCAAGGAAGATAATTTCGAGTTAGGAGATTTGGTAACTTCGCCATACCTTTCAAGCATGGCCAAGTTCTTTTGAATTTGATGTTGATAGGGTAGTGAATGATTTGGCTAAACAGTTTAATCTTAGCCAAAGTGTCTAGGTTAGATTAGTGAATAAATCTGACTAGACTGTCTAATCCTGGTCAAATATCCCTAGGGTAGAGTAATCTCTTAACCCAACAGTTTAATCTGGGTTAATTATCAAAGGAAGATAGGTTAGCATGTAGGTTAGTTGCTTCATTTGTTTCACCCCAATAAAACTAGCTTGATGTAAAAATGTCACATCATGTCTCAAAAGCCTAAGAGATAGTTTGGTTGAAGCCCCTTGGTGGTGTCTATGTGAAAAGTTTGGGAAAAAACCCATAAGAAACACTTATCCTAAGTTTTCCCAAAAAATGTTTTCTCCACTCCTGATTTATATTTCCTGCACTTATCAACGGTCCTGATCGTGGCGCTCAGATCTACGGTTCACAGAGCGTTCCAGACCCCCCCGACCGTTCTGCCTTTAATGGAGGGGGGGGGGGGTCTAGAATCGGTAATAAGAATTGCGCACATTTGGACGACCTAGGGACGAGCGCTGAAATCAAAGGCCTAGATTTGATTCCGGACCCCCCCGTCTATTCTGCCTTTAATGGAGGGGGGTGGGTCAGGAATGAGTAATAAAGGACACGTTAAGATCTGTGGCCAGGAAATGGGCACGCAGATCAACGGTCTACAATGGATTTCAGACCTCCTCGGATGATCTGCTTTTAACCAAGGGGGGGGGTCCAGAATGGTTATTCCCCTATGGCGGGCCCCTTGTCATACATGGCGTTAGCCTATTGGTCCCATATTCACATTCCCATCTGCTATCTGACAGCCCCCGTCACTCATGGATGTCATTTTCCACTTGTTCCACTTGCTCCTGAGTTATGTCCCGTCGCATAACTGATGTCAGTCCCTGTTGTCAGTCCCTTACCATTTTCACTAATGACCAGCCCCTTATTGCGACTTTTACCTCCAATTCCCAGTCTCCATGTCACCCGTCCGTATGTTTTGGCCACCGTCACCGGCCATCTCACCCCCAAGTGGCCCATTGTCCATTTATTACAGGATAACATACTCGTTATCCTGCTGACCTGTCTCCCGCGCTCAACCGACCCCATTCTTAAATAAAACTACCGTTATTCCCTCTACATTCATTTTTCTCCCATCACACCAGAAATTTACATATTACTCCTCCATTGCATTTTCGTCCCTCGCATCCACAGTCAGTCGACCCCACTAACTTCTTGTTTATTGCAGGTATTGTTGCTGAGATGGCGCCAAAGCCAAGACAAGTAGAAGGAGAGGAGAATCCTTTTCTCCCACCTCCTGTCGACTTGGACAAAATCCCATTGGTCGACAAAGACAGATTGATCGCAGATACCATTTGTGACTTCGATTTTTCAGACCTCTAGTCATGGCTCTGGGAGGTGTTCCTGGACCAGAGCGATGAAATTGGACTCTGGGAGTCCAATTTGCCCCTGTACCTTTTTCCCCAGATCCACCACTTTTCTGAATTAGCCCTCCAATGCCAAGCTCATTATATTCCCGAACAAAGGGCCGTCGTATCCTCATCCGGAGACACCCTGTTTTTCATCACTCCCGAAGACATAGACCAAATGATGCAAATTCCCCATGCAGACTCTGTGTCTCCTTTCAACCTAGAAATCCTTATAGAGCTGTATCAGAAAATGACTTTTCCCTAGAGAGCTTAGATATTCGAGCTCTTCCTTCCCACTTTCGTTCAATTCCCTTCCACAAATCCCCCTTACCCATCGTCCATATTCTCCACCAAGGGAAACCAATTTATTGCCTCCCTTTGTGCTCTCTTAGGGTACTATTCCGACCAATGAGTAGATGAGCCCATTCTGGGTTTTCTATCCATTTTCTCCACTGATGAAAAACCCACCACATAGTTTGATTTCAGTACCTCCTTGGCCGACAATATTCATGAACAGTTCATGAATTTTGGCATAGAAGGCATGTTCAGATACTCATCTATATTGGCATACATGTTTGTTTACTTTCAAGTAGATAAATTCAGTTTCTCCATGCAAAATATGGACGCAGATTCAAGGCCTCAGCCAGTCACAACACGGACCTCTTTGTTGAAGCGCAACTCCACAGAGTATAGCTTCAAGGATTTCATCGATCTGTTTTACCACCCGGTGGTAAGAAGGTTGAGCGGCATGCCTGAGCCTAGAATAAACGACGAAGTCCAGAGAGTTCTGCATCTTTCAGACAGCTCAAAGACCGGAGACTGGTACCTGTATCAAAACCACACCGAGATCAAAGTTTTCGGGTGCGAATTGGCACCCTACAAGCTGCCAAAGTATGTGCTGGTAAGAATCTTTGCGTTAGAGTATATAAGATAGATCATGAATTTAGATGACATTCATTTTGTTTCCCTGAAGAAAATGTAGCAACTTAGAATCAAGGGGTAGATTGGCTCCTTCATTTGCAACAGTCGAGGCACTGAAGAAGAAGCTGACAGAATGTTGAAAGAAATGAAATTCTTTATGAGTTTCCCATGGAACTATGATCCATGCAGGATCATTTCAGAAATGCGGGTGAAAAATAAAAACATCCCATATGTTCATGAGGCCAAGCCCGAGATTTAAAAATTTTCCAATCAGACAGTGTGGATGCCTGACACCTTGGTCAAAGTGGAACAGCAGGTTCCCATGACCACTGTACTTCCAACTTCCATGCCACAGGTCCCTAAGGAAAAAATGCCCCAACAAGAATCATCTCCACCTGTCATGGAGGTGTCATCCGAAGAATTCCAATTGCACACTAAGAGGCCCAAGACAACCACAGTTCCTGGTCCAACCGGAGAAATAGAAGTCCCACCTACCACAGTGGTTAAACCTATTATTCCACCCTTCAGGACGGTCATTCATAAGGAAATCACCCCAGTAGTACCGAAGAAATCCTCAGGCTCCCCCCTGGATACTCAGCCGAGCAAGACTGGGCCCAAATTGAGCATCTTTGAGAAGTACAAGATGATTAAGAAAAAGAATCAGACTCTTACCAGCAGTACCTATGCTCAGTTTCGAAAGAAAACTTCAACTGCACAGCACAGGCTGTTGTCTGCATTTGACACAGAAAATGGCAGGATGCACATGGCCTTCCTCCAGGCGTAGGTACCAGATCCCAAGGTAATCACAGACTACAAGAGGGCCACCTTCGAATTCCAGACGAAGGATGTGCACCCAGCAGATCAGATGGATCTGCATAAATAGACAGGGTAGATGGTTTTTCATACATTGGCACATGCTTCAGCTTGTGCATCAAAATTTCAGGTATCATTAAACAATGCTCAGACACAACTCAAGCTGGAGAAGATATCATCCTTCGCAAAAGACAACAGAATCAAACATTTGGAGGAGCTGGTCCTCAAGATCGGCTATGACCCCTCCAATGTCAAAGCTGCATAAGAGATGATAAAGAAAAAGAATGCAGACATCACCTCATTAAGGAAACAGCTGAAGCTCCCACCTACAGAAGACTCACAGGCGAAGGAGATAGCAGAGAAAGAAGGCGAGAAGGATGAATTGCTAAAGCTTCTCATGGAGAAAAACGCCCAGCTCAAAGAAATGGAAGCAGAGATGGATAAACTGCTAAAGGAGAAAGAGCAGTTGAAGTCTATGGAAGCCATTCCATTGACTTCCATCCCAATCTCAGGGACAAGCACATCACCAGTGACAACAATTACATCTGCAACACCAGTGACACCACAAGAGGGGACAACCGACCTTGCCAAATCCATGGAAAAGATGAACCTGCAAGAGACAAAAATCAGCAGACTTAAGAAGGAAGTTGAGAACCTCCAAGAACTCAAAATTTCCTTCCAGACCAGTCTCTCCAAAGAAAAGCAGGTAACTGAACAACTCAAGAAGGAACTACAGTAGCTCCAAAAGAAAACAATGGCAGGTAAGACTCTGGCTGAGGTCAAAGAGAATATATGGACAGACATCACAAAGTCCATAAATGAGATATGGTCCATGATCCAAATTATGTTTGAACATAATGAGTTGGTCCAGAGGAGCAAACAGGCCATTGAGAAAATCAGAGTAGAATTGGGAGATAGACCAACTTAGGCAAATGATATCATCAAATTCCTCAATTCCAAAACCATAGAAGAGCTAGAAGAGTTGAAGATAGAAGACAGAACAAAGACCATCCTTGAGGTCAAAAGGGTTTTGACCAAGAGAGGATTAATGCTGCAGCTCAAAGAAAAGGTTCAGGTCATGGACCAGGGAGTACATAAATTCTTCAGCAAGATCGAAGCTCTCCAAAAGAAGGGTCTCCCCGGTCTGAAGGTTATTAATGATAAACTTATGACACTTCCGGATTACAAGAAGAGACTATCTGAAGTGTCTAAGGACAGTTCAAAGTTTGCTGGCATACAAGGGAGCATCACCGACAAAGCATTCCTGGACGCTCTTCAGTTGGACATCAACATCCAACACGAGATTCAATACATATTCCTCACTAAGCCCACATTCACCAAGTATACAAAAATGGATGAAGTCTATCAGAGACTGATCAAAGTCACAGTGCCTAGTAATCTCAGATGGGAGGAACTTTGTGATCTGCTTGATTAGAAGATGAGTTATCCAGGTACAGTCACTTGTCCAATCAGATGAGGTCGTGTAAAGGCTTCATCAACAGTCTACCCAAAAATCCTCGTGTAGTTGCACCAAGTCATCAAACAGTTTGATTAGTTAAATCAGTTAGGCTAAAAATAGAATGAGCATGTCCTGATCAGTTATGACAGGAATCTTTGTAATTTGAATTATATATACTTCACTTTTGGAAGTGTTGAAGTTTGTTGATTCTCACACCCTGACGCTATCAGACTCTACTATTTTTGAAGAGATCTTCCATTAATAAAAAGGAGGCACTTTTACAGGATTCTTGTGTATATTCACTGGTGATGCTTCTTTTCTAAGTTGAATGTTCTTCCTGCTTTGTGATCATATTGTTTTATAAAACTAATCTTTAAGAGTAACGTATGTTGCAGGATTTATGTTAGATACCCTGTTTCTGACTCTAAAAGATTTTAATGTTTATCTTCTAATGTTTCGATTAAGAAATTCTTAAATGCTTCTTAGTTGAATATATCTTTCTCATCTTTTCTTCTGTCCATCATTTAAGCTATTAAAAGATCCAGTGAGTATATTATCTCGCCCTGTGGAAGTATTCTTTCTTGTTTCTGGTTGTATTTCATATTTAATTAAATACAGACCCCATAGCCCAATGGAGGTGTAGACTGTCTCAACCAATTTCAAACATACTTTGACAACAAACCTACAGATTTCTTTACCTAGCCTAATATATAAATAAAAATATAGCTAAATTATATAGAGATATCCCTGTCTGAAGCTGGAAGGGCTAGATCCCAGTTTTAAAAGTGGTTGGATAAAGTTACCTTTGTAGATTTCTTCTGTTTCAACCTCTAGGAAATTTACCGAGTGCTAACAGTACCACTCCCTTTGATTTTCTTCATGGATTGGATGTGCCAACCTCCCTATGGAATATTTAAACTTCTGGATATATTCCCAGGCTGATTCGGCTTCCCTCTGATGGATCTCACGCAACTCAGACAGAGCTTGTTGTTCTGACTGAGGTAGTTTGAACTCTTCTATGAACCTCATCCATACCTGGCCAAGTGTGAATGCTTGACCTTGCGTCCTTGGCACTCTTGGTTCAATGATCTTCATGTACCACTTGAGAGCATGACCTATCAAGGTAGTCTGGAACTTGACCAACTTATTTGCATCTGGAGTCCCTCTGGATCTCCAGATTGCTTCGCACAGGAACCAATGTTGCTCAACGTCTTCTTCTCCCTTAGCACAAAATTCTGGGTATCGGGCGAACAAAACTCCCGCCTGGCTGGCCATTGCTGATCATGTCATTCGTATCAATATAAAACCTAACAATCCTACTTGTGATCTACCAGGGGATCCCAATATCCTCCCTCTACTCTCACTTCCTGGTTGTGACTGATTAACTAATTGTACTAGAATAGAACTAGCATGAGAAGGTAGTATCGAACTTACTTCTTGTATAGAAGGCACTTGGGGTATGGGTGATTTGAGGCTGGCGCCACTGGCTTTGGAGCAGTTTTCTTTGATCTAGGGGGTCTCGTTAGCTTCCACTGGTATGATCTATTCGGCTGGATTCTCGATCTCTCCTGTTATCGGGGTTGAATATTCTCTTTCTCCTCCAATATTCATGTTGGCTTCCTCCTCTCTTACATCTGCGCTTTCTCCTTCTCATCCCGCTTCTTGGGGACTTCTTTCTCTCCTTTCTTCTCTCTCGTTTAATCTTTGACTGGTCAGTCATTCCTATATTCTCATATTCTATAGTTCTTCCATCTGTATTTCCTCTACTTCTCCCAATCCTCCTTCTTTCCTCAACTTTTTAGACTATCTTGCAACTTTCTTGATCTTTATGTGCCACCACTTCTCAACTATGGTGACTCTCTTCAAAGATCGTTCATCTCTTGAGTCTATTTCTTATTGTCCCCCCCCCATTTTTCAAAGAACCCTTCCCCTCTCTCATTCCATGACTCTCACCCCGCCTTGCCCTACCCCAAGCGAGGGTGTTTACGCTACCATCTCGGTCTAGGACATAATCAACATTCCCTGCTGCATAAATAAATCCTTAATCCATAGGGGGATTTCTCTCAACAATTTTCCCCTTGCGCCTTTCTTGAAAATTTCCTTTGCTCATGAGAAATACTGGTGGTTCTCAGCTGCAAATTCGATTATGTGTCCTTCTAGCGTGGTGCTGACCTAGAAATCCATAGCTCGTGTGATTGGGTAATCCATCCTCTGGAGTGTTGCTAAATTTTTGGTATCCCATGCACAAATATTCTTGGACTGTCCCTGGAACTCTGGAGCTTCTTGGAGCCTCTTTATCCAGTGAAAAAATTCTTTCGGGAATTTAACCCAGAAAATATCATACTGGTCGCTTGATCTTTCTGAGTAAACGATTGCTTCACGAGTGTTTTCCATTGATTTTCTTCTTAGTTCCACTTCTTTCCATATGAAGGAGTCAAAGTTTTTTTCCCACCATTGATTAGTGAGAGATCTATGGATCAGTGAAAGATCTATGGATCAGTGACAACATTCTCTCTACAAGTTCCCTTTTTACACAGGTCCCAACAACAGAACCATTTTGTTGGTGCGAATTTGGTCAGACCAAGGTCCTTCTCAGGTTAAAAACAAAAGATACCGTGTAGTCTAGAGCGCTGACATTTTCATCTCCTCCAAAGAGAAGAAGTCTCACTCGAAGCACTGCTGAGATAGATAGATAGGGAAGGGTAGGGAAAAGACTGAAGAGGATCCATAGAGACTTTAAGACTCAATCCTGGTCTTGTGCAAGAGACATGAATATATATGAAACATGTTAGTGCAAGAATTGAACCTACTTATGTTGTGAGAAACATTTAAACGTAGAACCATCAAATAGAACTCATAATCCATAAGAAAACACTGTAATGCATAAGTAACCATACAAAGACATATCATATTTGAAAATTTGGTCCTTCTTCATATTATATTTAGGATATTTCTCTGATTACAGACTCAGAATTACATAGTAGGGAACATTACAAACTCTTGGCTTTAGACTCATGTCACTGTTGGCACAGGGGCAGACCCAGGGTTCAACACTACAATAGTGCACCAACAAAACCCTAACAACCGGCCCTTTCAGCAACACCTGCGAAGTAGATGAAGTCTCACCCGAGGTAGAAGTAGGGGTGGTTGCAAGACATGGGTGTCTACAACCTTAGTTGGGACAGAGATATGTGATTATACTACCTAATAAAGCAATTAGCACCGTCAATTCCTTACTATGTAACCAATAACCACTTCATGGATGAAACAAAACTTTGCAACATTCATAATGATCTCACATATTCAGACACTTAGCATAAGTAATTAGATCAGATCAGATAGATCAAGCACTGAGCATATCCATATAAATATCAGATCTAACATTCCACACAACATTAGCACTAAGCATAAGCATATCTATCTAGTTATATCAAGCACTTATCAAAGGAAGATATAAACACTTCAAGATAATGCACAAAGCAAGACAAGATCTCGACCTCTATAAATGACATGCATGCCTTATCTTGCACGAGTTGGAGCCATTGATTTATTTCCATTACTTTTCTTTGGATCGTATGGAGTTGTTGTTGAGCAGTACGTTGCTCATGAGACCTCTTCATTCTGTCTACGTTTGAAAGGGCCTTCAAATGCACCTATAATGTGTCTGTGTGCTACTTCGCTTCTTTGACCTGCGACTCCAATGCCTGTAAATATGGATTTTCTGTGAGGTTTTCATAAGTGTGAGCACTACGGTTACTCAACTACTTTCACTCCAATGCAATAGCTTTCAGTCTATCAACTACATTGTGGGTAGTTGCTTCATGTTGGTCTCTGATCTCTTGATGGGACTCAGGCATAGTGTAGATATCTAGATCTGCGATGTGTTGCTGGAGTTGTTGGATCACTTCTTCAAGTTGTGCCACCTATTATGGAACTCACTCTTCAGTCTTTACTTATACCAATGTCACAGAGAAAAGTGCTCTTGTAACACACCCACTACGCAATTTAATTTTTTTTTTCCTTTTTATTCTTTTCTCTGAGGAACATAGTTCCCCGAATCCCTACGGGGCCTGATAAAAACCCTACCATCCCTTATCCATACTCACATGATTGACGACTATGACCACAGGCCTTACTGAAGAGGTGTTCCCAGCTTTCATGATTTGGGAAATAGCAATGCATGTAATCCCCTGTTCTCTTACCTTTTGACGGGCCGAAACTCAAAACAGGTCTAGCCGAAACAAGTCTTGGTACTCTAACCATTGGGAATTCGCATACCGAGTTTTCGGGATATGCGATGACAGGAGGTCTCGCATCTAGGTTTCCCGAGAGTCGAAACTATGAAACCTGAACACACACACACACACACATATATATATATATATATATATATATATATATAACTTGGCCTATTTCGGGAATTCACAATTCTGTTTTTTGTGGAATAAAATGTCAAGGGGCTCATGACCTTCGGTACCTCAGAAGCCGAAACATCGAAGTACCATATTTATATGCGCTAGGCCATCTCGGGGTTTCTCATATCGGGATTTCGAGATATGTGAAGACAAGAGGTCTTGTACCCAGATCCTCCAGGAGCCAAAACTCTAAAGTATTAAGATTTCACGTGCTACTCCACATCAGAACTTTCCCCATCGAGATTTCGCCTCTAGTAGATACCAGGAACAAAAACTATCCTTTGGGAATAATGGGTATCGAAACGCCGAAACACCCAAGGTTATACGTACTCAGCCCTTTCAGCATTTTGCCTATCAGGATTTCGTGTGGTGCAATGACAAGAAGTCTCGCTCCTAGGTTTCTCGGGAGCCGACAACTCCAGGTCATCAAAACTTATCCATTCTAGCATGAGTCGGGGTTTTACTAATCAGGATTTCGGGACTTGCACGTACAAGGGGAAACTTACCCTTGTGTCTTCCGGGTACCGAAACACCAAAACGCCGACCCAAATCACTCTATGCCATATCAGGATTTCGCAAGTTGGGACTTCACGATACAAGAGGGTGGAGATTCACACTCTTCGACTACCCGAGTGCCGAAAATCCGATACACCCGCTCATCATACACTCAACCAAAATTCTGGGTTTCGCAGATCAGAGATTCACGACGTGCGCAGACAAGAGGTCTCACATCTAGATATTTCAGGAGCCAAAACTCTGAAATACCAACTCTTAACCTGCACATCTATTTAGGGGTTTCTCCCATCAGAATTTTGTTGATCGAGGATTCGGGACTTGCGAGTACAAGGGGACTCGCACTTAGGTATTCCAGGTGCTAGAACACCAAAAACTCATAGCTCCTCCATCCTATCATCATTTCGATATTTCACAAATCGGAGTTTTGAGACTTGCGAGCAGAAGGGAATATGTACCTAGGTATTCCGGGTACCAAAGTGCCGAAATATTGAGACTTCCCCACATGTTATTATTTTGGGATTTCGCAAGTCAAGATTTTGGGACTTGCGAGCACAAGGGAATGCACACTTAGGTATTCCAGGTACCGAAGTGCCAAAATATCCTATATCATCCACACCTTAAACTATTTTGGGGTTTTGGTTATCAGGATTTCGCGACTCGCGAAGACCAGGGTTCTTTCCCTTTGGTTCCCCGGATGTCGAAACACCAAAACACTTACTGGAAGCCACGTGTCCCTATGAATGGACGGTCCAGGTACTCCCATGGACTTTGGGATCTACGGTCCCAATTTCTTCGCTACTCGCGAAGATAAAAAGGGGTTGAGGCATTAACACCCTTGTTTCTTACTCTAATCTAACAGTCATGACTGACCTCAGATCTTCTAAAATAATCTTGTCTGTTAATCAAGACTTATCCACATGTTGCCATTTCGGGATTTCGCAAGTCGAGGTTTCAAGACTTGCGAGTACAAGAGAATTCGCACTTGGATACCCCGGGTGCCGAAACACCAAAATATCAAGATCTTAAGAGAACCACTCTCTCTCGTGTAGGGTTTCTAAGACTTACGCCATCAAATCCTCTTTCAATTTCTTGGTAAACTTTCCAAAAAAGGCGTCTCTGTGGAGAGATCTACCCAGGGTATTACTGGAGACAGATAAGGGAAATAATTTCCCGAGAACAGACTTGAAAAGTCTGAATCCGTTCAAATTATATAAGCATATATATAAACGTAAGCCATAGGTGGTCTTTCCAATATAAGCATGCAGCCACCATTTCTGATCAGAACAACACATAGATAATCTTATACTGAAACCATTCATATTTTCACAGACTATGAGAATACATGTTAGAATATAAATTTCAAGATACAAGATGTAAAAACACTTATAAAAAAAACACCAAGTATGATGCAACTATTGAGAGGGGTGCTCGTTTCCACCCAACCGTAGGCTCAACGATTCCAAATGGATTTACTACTAGCCACCCCCGAGATGAGACCACGATGTTGCGAGACTGAGTCTCTGTTCGTTAGTGATCAAGAATGAAGGTTACTCTCCTTCTTCTCTTCTATCACTCGCTCTGTATATTTTTCTAGAGTTCTTCTCCAATTATTCTTGCCATCTCCCCTCATCTCCCCCTCATCATACACTCTTTCCTACCTTTTCTCTTTCTGGCAAGGTTGCATGTGGCACCATCTTCCTCATGGTGGTCAAGCCTGAGGACTCTATGGATGGGTGGTTCACCCCCATCCCTCATTACTCATGAGGATCCCTCTACCTACCAACCTGCGAGTCATTTATTTCAGGCCAGCGAGCCACTCTTGGTTCTTCGAGCCAGTGAAGACCAAATACGGTATTCGTTTTGGTGGAAGTTAACGCCACCATTATAGGTTCCTTCCACCACCTTTCTTCAGCCATTGTGGTCTCCTTTTCATTACATCCCCCTCTCATCAGTCCTGCAATATATATTCATAATATTATTTACATTCATCGACCTTTTTCACAAGGTCCATTCACATCACACATTCACATTTTTGAGTTTGCCATAGTTCTTGGCCAATATAATTAATTTTACAGACTTGGGGAAATAGGGTGTTACAATTACCTCCCCTTTAAAGGAACATCATCCTCAATGTTCTATCTATCAACATGACATGCATGTACAGAGGTAAAAAAAATCGGATATGCCTGTCTCATGGCATCCTCCATTTCCATGTAGCCTCATCTGGGCCAAAATGTCTCCACTGCACCTTGACCTGTGCAATGGCTCAGTTCTAGAGTGGGGTTTCCTTTCTATCCAGTATGCACTGAGGTTCTGGTAGGAATTCTCCCTCCATTTCCTCCTAGATCACAAACCATTCAATTATATGATTAGCATCATGTACATATTTCTTCAATAATGAAACATGGAAAACATTATGTGCCTTTATTGTGGGAGGAAGTACTAGCCTATAGGCTACATGTCCCACTCTATCTATAACCTCAAAGGGTCCACAATATCGAGGTGCCAACTTGGCACAAGCTCCCATTTTCAGGGAACTCTTCCTGGGCCTAACTCTGAGAAATACATGGTCTCCCATCTTGAACTCTCTTGTAATTCTCTTTTGGTCGTCATAACTTTTCTGGCGGTTCTGAGTGACCTTCAAGTTTTGTTTTATCTGAACCACTTGTTGTTCCATTTCTTTCAACATGTCGGGTCCAAAATAAATTTTGTTTATGGGATTACTCTAGCTGACAGGAGTGTTGCACAGCCTACCATAGAGGACTTTGAATGGACTCATCTTTAGGGATTCTTGGTAGTTGTTGTTGTAGGCGAATTCCAACAGTGGCAGGTAGTCTTCCCACTTCTTGGGTTGATGAATTACATGCATTCTTAACATGTCTTCTAGTATTTGGTTCACTCTTTCTGTCTGTCCGTCGGTTTGAGGGTGATAGACGGTGCTAAACAACAACTTGGTCTCTAAACCAGCCATCAGTTATTTCCAAAATTTGGAAGTAAATTTCGTGTCTCTGTCAGACACGATCTCTTTTGGCATACCATGCAGTCTGAATATCTCCTTCATGAATACATGGGAAATATCTATTGCCTTGCAATTCGATTTGATGGGGATGAAATGAGCATACTTGCTCAATTTATCCACTGCCACCATAATGGCGTCATTTTGTTTGGTTGAGGTTGGTAATCCAGTGATGAAATCCATGGAGATGGTTTCCCATTTCCATTCTAGGACTGGTAAAGGTTGTAATAATCCTGTTGGGTGTCGATGTTTTGCTTTAACCTGTTGGCACTCTATGCATTTGGCCAAGTATTCGACTATGTCTTTCTTCAATCTAGGCCAATTAAATTGTTTTCTGGTGGCAGTGATCATCTTCTGGTATCCTGGATGACCAATATAGGGTCTTTTATGTAGTTCATCCATAATGAACCTCTTCAAGTCGTCACAATTTGGAATGTACAATCTTCTTTTGTAAGTGAGCAGACCTCCTTTGGTCATCTAGTAGCCTTCATATTTTACCCCGGTGGGTTCTTGTTGTAGGTATAAGGTCACGATCTAGACAAATGGATCTGTCTCTTGTGCATTTCTGACTCTTTCCTTGACATTCATCTCATAGGTGCTCACCACTTCTAGGTGAATCATTTTCATGCTTCTGCTAAGGGCATCAACCACCCTATTTTATTTTCCTTTAATGTGTTTGATTTTGAAATCAAATTCGCTAAGGAGGGCCATCCATCTAGCTTTTCTAGCATTAAGCTTCGGTTGGTCAAACAAATATTGCAATCCACAGTGATTTGTCATAAGTACAAATTTCCTTCCTAGGAGGTAATGCCTCCACATTTTCAAGGTGTGCACTATGGCGTCCAGTTCTAGATTATGAGTCACATAGTTGACCTCATGTTTGTTCAATTTCCAAGATTCATAGCAGACCACATTTCCTCCCTGCATAAGGACTCCTCTGAGCCCTTCCTTACAGGCATCTGTGCACACAAGGAAATATACTTTGGGATCGACAATATTCAACATGGGTGCGTGGGTTAGTAGATGTTACAGGGTTTGAAATCTTTCTTCACATTTTGTGTCCACATGAATTTTGTCCCGATTTTCTGGAGGGTAGTGATTGGACAACCAATCTTGGAGAATCCTTTTATAAATCTCCTATAGTATCCTTCTAATCCCATAAAGGATCTGATATCTAAAACATCCTTTGGGGTAGGCCATTCCATGATAGGACCAATCTTGTCAAGTTCGAATGCTACTCCTTCTTCTGATAAAACATGGCTCAAGTAATGTATTTTCTTCTGGAAGAAGTCACACTTGTTGAATTTGGCATAGATTTGATGCTCTCTTAGCACTTGCAGCACAAGCCTAAGATGCTCTTCATGCTCATCTCTATTCTTGGAATAAATTAATAAATCGTCAATAAAAACCAACACAAATTTGTCTAGGAATTTGTTGAGTACATTATTCATCAAGCACATGAAAGTGGCAGGGGCATTGGTTAACCCAAATGGCACTACCACAAACTCATAGTGACCATACCATGTCCAGAAGGTAGTTTTATGGATGTCTTCACCCTTGATTCAGAATTTATGGTATCTCGACCTCAAGTCAATCTTCAAGAAGATAGATTCACCTCCCAATTGATCAAACAGGTCATCGATCATGGGCAAGGGCTACTTGTTATTTATGGTTACCTTATTGAGTTGTCTATAAACTACACACAGTCTAAGGGTATCGTCCTTCTTTTTCACAAATAGGACTGGTGCTCCCCATGGAGACACGCTGGGCTAGATATAGCCCTTATCCATCATTTCTTTAAATTGCAATTTGAGTTCAACTAACTCAGGTGTGCTTATCCTGTAGGGTGTCCTAGACACCGGCACTGCTCCCAGTGCAAGTTTTATTGAGAAGTCAATGTCCCTTCTCGGAGGTAGATCCAATACCTCTTCTGGAAATACATCTCTATATTCTCTCAGGGTAGAGTGGTCTTCAAGGTTTGGTTTGTCACCTTCAATTGTTTTCAACACCTGTATTTCATATAGGGGACATCCTTTTCGGCAATACTTTCTCATTTGCAGAGTTGATATTTGTCTCACCGGGATAGGTTTTTGGATCCCTTGAAGGGTTATCCTTTTTCCTTCTTTACCTACACATTCTAAGGTTTTATGGTAACAGTCCAATATGGCTTTATGGGTGGCTAGCCATTCCATACCAATCAATAGATCATATGATCCCAGGGGTAATATGTTAAGGGTTGCTTGGGTGGGGAATTCACCCAGCATCAATTGGCAGGCTGGTATGACTTCTGCTACCCTTCTTTTGGTGCCAGTGGCTAACTGTACCAACCATGGCTTGGTTTTTTTGTGTGGATGTAGTTTACACTTATAAACAACCTTAGGGGATATATAACTCAAATTTGAACCAGGGTCAATCAAAATAGACACTAGATGGTTGGAAATCATACCTTCTATTTCCACCACTGAAGCTTGATGGTCATCTTGGTTATTTTCCAAGGCTACATAAATTTGCGGCACACTCTTCGGCACATCATTGATGGTAGTAGCTTCCTGGATGTTATAAATTCTTCGAATATTCTGTTGTTGGTGTGGACAGTCTCTCAGGAGATGTTCTTCTTCGCAACACCAACATTTCAAAGGTTCTCTCTTTGGGTTATCAATCTTCACTAGTACCGATCTAGAAGTTTTATTCCCACCCAAGGATGGAAAATTCTGTTGGTGTACACTCCAAGCTGGGAAGAACATTCTCGGGTTCTTATTATAGTTCTTAAATCTTGGGGATTTAATCCCCTTTTTCTGAAATCCTGAACTATTCTTCTGTTTCCATCCTTCACAAGGTTCTGCCCGATGTCCAAACTATTCATGACAATATGTTGTCTTTCCAATAGTGCCTTCTAGGGTCTTTGGCTCATCAAATTCAATTATGTTCTGGTAGTCCTTAGGTAGTCCACTAGTGAAGTGTTTCACCTTTTCCTTTTATTCTTTTATATAAGGTACATACCTCAACAAATCAAGGAATTTATTGACATATTCCTCTATAGTGAGTTGCCCCAGTTTGAGTTCATAAAACTCTTTAGTCTTCTCATCGAAATATTTTTCTGACAAATACTTCTTCCATAAGTATTTCACAAATTTTTCCCAAGACAAGTCCTCTTCGTGAACCCCTTTTACATTCTTAAGGTCTTCCCACCAAATGGAAGCCTTTCCATTCAAGTTGAAGGTGGCCACTCAGGCCTTCATATTTTCTGAGAAGTCATGGAATCTGAAATACTTCTTTAGTCCAAGCAGCCAGGCCTCTACTTCCTCTCCTTTATTTATTTCACCATCGAAGGAGGGTGGTTTGGCCTTTCTGAATTCTTCAAATTTATGACCCTTGGAAAGCTTTCGCTTCTTTTATTTTCTTCGAGAATAGGAACTAGCTCTGTTGCTAGAAGAGCCCTCCGAATCGCCAACTTCCTTCTCAAAGGAATCATCCAGTGTTGATCCTTTTCCTCTGGGGTGAACCTTTCTTGAGTTTCTCCTCTCAGTGTGGCCACTGATATGGTCATGTTTATGTATCTCAGGTTCATGCTGCATTTTTCGTTGTAGGTTAGATAAGCTCTGCAGTAAAACTGTGTTAATTTTTGTTTGTTTCTCTTGTTCTTTCATCATCCTTTAATTGTCGGCCTTGTAGCTTTGTAATTCGACCATGAGACTCCTCACAGTCTCAGCTAGATCTAGAGGGGTCCCTACTACCCTTCTTTCGTCAGACTCTTCATC
The DNA here is from genome assembly GCA_009831015.1 of Picea engelmannii. Taxonomy (NCBI): domain Eukaryota; kingdom Viridiplantae; phylum Streptophyta; class Pinopsida; order Pinales; family Pinaceae; genus Picea; species Picea engelmannii. The sequence goes on from ML781336.1 coordinate 601,765, forward strand.
TCTATTGTGGGAGCCTTCTCCCACCTCTTGGTGAGTTACCATTCTATGCGTCTGTAATTTCCCGCGGTTGATCATCCGCTTGGGTGAAAAAGACAAACGCTGTTCGTTAGTCAAAAATCTATATAAATTTATAACCCACGCATAATTCATATTTCTTTCACATGCATACACACAATCGGGGTTCTCATTTTCAACTTTGACCTTGGATAAGAGGGTTAAGATAGAGAGTTACTCCTTTTAGGATTGCTTCGAACGAAGTCTCTACACAACTCGTTCATGAGCCCAAGTAGGCCAAGTGTTGTAACCATGCTCTGATACCAATTTGTAACTCACCCACTACGCAATTTAAAAATTTTCAGCCTTTTTCTTCTTTTCTCCGAGGAACATAGTTCCCCGAATCCCTACGGGGCCTGATATAGACCCTGCCATCCCTTATCCGTACTCACATGATCGATGACTATGACCACAGGCATTACCAGAGAGGTGTTCTCGGCTTTCGAGATTCAAAAAATGGGGATGCATGTAATCCCCTGTTCTCTTACCTTTCAATAGGCCGAAACCCAAAATGGGTCTAGCCAAAACAAGTCTTGGTACTCTACCCATCGGGAATTCGTATACTAGGTTTTCAGGATATGTGACGACAAGAGGTCCCGCATCTAGGTTTCCCAGGAGCCGAAACTCCAAAACCTATGCATGCACACACACACACACACACACACACACATATATATATATAGATCGACCTATTTCGGAAATTCTCAATTCGGGTTTTCATGGAATAAAATGTCAAGGGGCTCATGCCCTTCGGTACCTTGAAAGATGAAACACCGAAGTACCCAATTTATATGAACTAGGCCATCTCGGGGTTTCGCATATCGAGATTTCAGGATATTCAAAGACAAGAGGTCTCGTACCCAGATCCTCCAAGAGCTGAAACTCCGAAGTATTAAGATTTTTCATGCTACTCCACATTGGAAATTTCCCCATCGGATTTCACCTCTAGTAGATGCCAGGAACAAAAAATATCCTTTGGGAATCTTGAGTACCGAAACGCTGAAACACCCAAGGTTATACGTACTCATCCCTTTTGGCATTTCGCCTATCAGGATTTCATGTGGTGTGATGACAAGAAGTCTCGCTCCTAGGTTTCCCGGGAGCCGACAAATCCGGGTCATCAAAACTTATCCATGCTAGTTCGAGTCGGGGTTTTACTAATTGGGATTTCGGGACTTGTGTGTACAAGGGGAAACTTACCCTTGTGTCTTCCAAGTACTGAAACACCAAAACGCCGACCCAAATCACTCTATGCCATATCGAGATTTCATAAGTTGAGACTTCATGATACAAGAGGGCATAGATTCACACTCTTCGACTTCCCGAGTGCCAAATAGCTGATACACCCTCTCATCATACACTCGACCAAAATTTGGGGTTTCACGGAACAGAGATTCACGAAGTGTGCAGACAGGAGGTCTCACATATATATCTTCCAGGAGCCAAAACTCTGAAATACCAACTCTTAACCTGCACCTCTATTTCGGGGTTTCTCCCATCGAAATTTCGTGGATCGGGGATTCGGGACTTGCGAGTACAAGGGGACTCGCACTTAGGTATTCCGGGTGCCGGAACATAGAAAAATCATAGCTCCTCCATCCTATCATCATTTCAGGATTTTGCAAGTCATGGTTTTAGGACTTGCGAGCACAAGGGAATACACACCTAGGTATTCTGGGTACCAAAGTGCCGAAATATCAAGACTTCCCTGCATGTTATCATTTCGGGATTTCGCAAGTCAGGATTTTGGGACTTATGAGCACAAGGGAATGCGCACTTAGGTATTCTAGGTACCAAAGTGCTGAAATATCCTATCTCATCCACACCTTAAACTATTTTGGGGTTTCGGTTATCAGGATTTCATGACTCACGAAGACCAGGGTTCTTGCCCTTTGGTTCCTCGGGTGTCGAAATGCAGAAACGCTTACCGGTAGACACGTGTCCCTATGAATGGACGATCCAGGTACTCCCATAGAACTTGGGATCTATGGTCCCGATTTATTCGCTACTCATGAAGATAAAAAGGGGTTGAGGCATTAACGCCCTCGTTTCTTCCTCCAATCTAACGGTCGTGACTGACCTCAGATCTTATAAAAGAATCTTGTTCATTAATCAAGACTTATCCATACGTTTCCATTTCAATATTTCGCAAGTCGAGGTTTCGAGACTTGCGAGTACGAGGGAATTTGCACTTGGATACCCTGAGTGCTGAAACACTGAAATATCAAGATCTTAAGAGAACCACTCTCTCTCATGCAGGGTTTCTAATACTTATGCCATCAAATCCTCTTTCAGGTTCTTGGTAAACTTTCCAAAAAAGGTGTCTCTGTGGAGAGATTTACCCAGGGTATTACTGGAGACAGATAAGGGAAATAATTTCTCGAGAACAGACTTGAAAAGTATGAATCCATTCAAATTATATAAGCATATATATAAACATAATCCATAGTTGTTCTTTCCAATATAAGCATGTAGCCACCATTTCTGATCAGAACAACACACAGACAATCTTATACTAAAACCATTCATATTTGCATAGACTATGAGCATACATGTCAGAATATAAATTTCAAGATACAAGATGTAAAAACACTTATCAGAAAAAAACCAGGTATGATGCAACTGCTGAGAGAGGTGCTCGTTTCCACCCAACCATAGGCTCAATGATTCCAAATGGATTTACCACTAGCCACCCTCGAGCTAAGACCACGATGTTGGGAGATTGAGTCTCTTCTCGTCAGTGATCGAGAATGAAGGTTACTCTCCTTCTTCTTTGCTATCACTTGCTCTGTATATTTTTCCAGAGTACTTCTCCAATTTTTCTTCCCATATCCCCTCATCTCCCCCTCATCGCACACTCTTTCCTGCCTTTTCTCTTTTTGACAAGGTTGCGTGTGGCACCATCTTCCTCATGGTGGTCAGGTCCAAAGACTCTACGAATGGGCGGTTCACCCCCATCCCTCATTAATCATGAGGAGCCCTCTACCTACCAACCTGCGATTCATTTATTTTGCGCCAGTGAGCCGCTCCTGGTTCTCCGGGCCAGTGAAGACCAAATACGATATTCGTTTCGGTGGAAGTTAATGCCACCATTCTAGGTGCATTCCACCACCTTTCTTCAGCCATCGTGGTTCTTTTTTAGCACATCCCCCTCTCATCAGTCCTACAATATATATTCATAATATTATTTACATTCATTGACCTTTTTCACAAGGTCCATTCACATCACACATTCACATTTTTGAGTTTTCCATAGTTCTTGGCCAGTATAGTTATTTTTACAGACTGGGGGAAACAGGGTGTTACAGCTCTGTTGACCAGTTCCTTTATCTCAAGTTTCTATGTGCGTAACTATTCCTTGCTTTGTTGTAGTTGTTCCTTTTATTCATCCCACTTTCCTTGTAGAGAAATATTTTCTTGTTCTGAGGCACTACATTGCTCCATAAGGACTCCCCGTACCTGTGTTAAAGCCTAGGTGGCTTGCACTATTTCTTCCTGTGCTCGTCGAAGGTGAGCTTCAACTATATCAACAATCCGGTGGAGTTTAGCTAGCTCATCTCTCGGTTCTGGTGTTTCCAAACATAGAGGCATAGTGGAAACTATGCAGTTAGACTGTTGTGCCTGCTACATGCCTTGGATATCAACCTTGATCTGATTATACATCTCCTCCTGCTTAGCCTCCTGCTTCTTTGCTATATCTAGTGAAGCATCATTCACAACTGCGATGATGAAATTGAAGTCATCTGGAGTGAGGATGTTTTGGAAATTTGTCCTGGTTGCTTTTACTTTCTTCTGGGAGGATGGTTTCGGAGGGGAAACCTTTCTTTTTCTTTGAGGAGTCCTCTTCGTCCCTAGGCGGTGGTACCTTGCCTTTTTGTTGTTCAGTTTGTGTGCCTTCTACCTCTTCTCCATCACCCCCTTTGTCCGATGAGATGGAAGTAGTCCTTACAGATGCACTTTCTACTTCATGAACCTCTTCAGTTTTCTTCGTCTTCCTAGGTCCTGGATTATCCAACAATGTTTTTGGGCGATCTATATCTAATAGCTCGATGGATTTCACTGGAATGAGGAGGTTCACCGACCATTCCTTGGTGATCTCTTCGATGTCTTCTTCTTTCAGCTCATAGTATGACTTTAGTTGTTGCTTTTGCTCATTAGTGCACATGGTGATATAAATGAAATGGTGCTCCACGTTGAACTTCATCAGAGGCTGAAACCTATGGAGGGTATTCAAGGTCATGCACGGCTCAGACTAGATGGTGAGCTTCAATTGGTTATAATATGTATGGAACATGACATTGGACTTCCATTTATTGGTCATGTTGTTCAAGTACCACAATGTACTGAACTTCGTGGCCAGAGGTTCAAACGGTTCGATGTTCGGGAAGGTCACACCTTCTGGCATCTCCCATGCGACGAATGCAATCAGGATGAGAAGCCAGTTGAAGTGGAACTCATATCCTTGGTCCTACTCTTCCCTATAGTCCAGTTCTAACTAGTTCACCAAGTACTTTGCCCAATTCATTTGTAGACCCTCCACGCACTTCCCTGCAAGGTCTACTACAAAACCAGTCACTTGGGTGGGTCGGTTCTTGCGAACTAATTTTCCTATGATCACTTGATAGGCCAGGCACACTATGCTGCTCTGGATAGAGGCTACCTTGTAGCCTCACGTTCCCTTCTCGACATCAGCATATGTCTCTTTGATCCTCTGCACTAATTCTCTATCTATGGTTTTGCCAGGGTAAAAATCATGTAGGTTAGGGCCTTGCATACTTAAGCCCGTGATCTGATTGATCAACGTTGAATCTATTAGTGCAAATTCTTGTAAGATGGTGTTTTCTCTCCTCTTTCGGGCCCCTGTTGTAAATTCATAGAAGTGGGGTTTGAAAACTGGTCGAGTGTGTTTTATTCAAAGGCCGCAGCCATGAGTGTCGAGCGTAGCCCACAGAAAATGCCCAATTCATGCTTAAAATCAAGCGAGTGGGCACTTTGTTTTTCAGCGGCGAGGATCCACAAATGGGGTAGATCAACGACCATCGGGTAATTTTGGGTCCTAGAGTTACATAGGGTCAAGTGCATGAGCTCATCTCCTATGGCCAAAATCATGAAATGATGAAGCCATTTCGGTATTTCGAATACCGGGACTTCAACATACAAGGGTCTCTCCTCCTTGCATCATGTATCCCCGGTGCGTGAAATCTCGAAAGAATTAGGAACGTTGATCAAGAAATCATCTCATCCCTTCATCCAATGGGATGCGTGGCGCATGATCAAGACATTTTGACATTTCGGCTATCGGGACTTCGAGAGAACAGAGGGTCTCCTTCTTCCACTACATTTCAAAACCTCGAAGCCCAAAACGCCGAAAGGGTCCAAGCCAGAGGCAGTCCCACATTCAAGTATTGATCTAGACCATCCATCCAATGGGATGCATGGTGCACGATCAAGCCATTTCAGCATTCCGGCTATCGGGACTTCAACATAAAAGGGCCATCTCCTCCACTACATCTGGAATACTCGGTGTGCGAAGTCCCAAAAGTGAGCATATTCCACAAAAACATTTGTGGTCGTCCGATCCAGTCGGGAAGTGTGGTAGGCGATTAGGTTTTGTCGCAATTTCAACTACCGAGACTTCAAGAGAGAAGAGGGTCTCCTCTCCACTGTATTAGGAATCACCGAAACGTGAAATGCCGAAAGTGCCTTTGAAGATAGGTGCAGGGTCACAACCCATGGTCACTTGGGGTGATAGAAAGAACTGTGCGAAGGGCCAAAGCACTAGGTTTAGCTGCAGAAGGGATCGCTACATTCTCCAGGTACCAGTTCAACTCGACCTCGATCTTGGTCCCTGCTAAAAGTAAATGAAGGTGGGGGAAGCTAGTTGAAACCTCAGCTCACTCATTAAATGCAAAGCATGGAGGTTCCAGCAGGCAATCTTCCTGAGATGGTCTTGTATGTTGGTTTTTTTTTAAAGAAGCCATGCTGAGTCCTCGTCTGACCAGAGAGGTCTGCGCACACTATTTTAGCCCCTAATATTTAAACTACCCCCCTACAAAGGCCATGCAAAGTTAATATGACTTATGACGAAGGAATTTAGGCCAGATTTGACTAAAGAAACACCACACCCTGAAGGTCCTAAGACATCTTTGCTGGGTGAAAGTTTTGGAGTATATGTACTCAGTTTTTGTATTTTGTAAGGGTCGATGTTTGAGATAGGCTCTCGATTGTAAAGTTTTGATGAAGAATTGGTAGTTTTGGTTATGTATTGGCATTTGAGACTTCTTTCCTAATGAATGTTAGCCTCTTTCCATCTCTCTGTTAGCTATGTGTTAGAAAAACTCAAAATTGGAGGATCCAGTTGAGTTGCGATGTTATAGGATGATGTAGGTTGGATCACTGTAATAGTTGCATTGTTTCTAATCATTTCTTGTATTTTCTCAATGCTGAATGACTCAGAATTGGAGGATCCAGTCGAGTCACCTTTAAGTTCCCTGAAACACTGAACCAAGAGGACCTTGTCTTCTGAGTTTTTCCTCCTCAAGCTGCCGAAAGGTCTGATGCCCTAAGCGGGTTTGTTCACTTCTCCTATCAAGTCTTCCATCTACCCATTTTATACTCAACTTACTGACGAAAGTTGGATCAAGACCTCGCCTGTTTTCTACATACCAGACCCGGTTTTATGAGTTAAACGATTATGTCCTAAGTTTACTCCCATCCGATCACCCCTTTAAACAAATTCATGACTATAAACTGATGGGCATTGGGCTCTTCTCATGCTACAATCCAGGAGTGACTTCTGACACCAACATTTCTGGTGCCGTTGTTGGGGATGAAGTTGAAGATTTTCCCTGGGATTGAATGACATTGAGCCTCTGATTTTGAAGGTGCATCAGGCATCAGAGCCCTTAAATATTTCTACTGTGCACCTGATGACTCCACTGTGGTGACTCCAAGGTTTCCACATCACTATTTTAGTTGTGGCTACTTTAGCACGCCTAAAAGTTGAACCAGAGGAGCTTTCTCGAGAAGGTTTCAACAGCTGCTTTCTCAGCCTGAGAAGCTTCCTGGGGTAACAACAACGTAAGATATGGCCTTTGATGGTGAACAAGAACCAGGCATATTCAAAGCTGTGAATCTTTCACCTAGTGATTCCATGATTCGAGGATCGATTGGTGATTCCGTTGGTTCGGAATGGATAAAATCGTAGCTCGAAGGTTTGCTCCTTTTAATTTTTCTTCTATTCCTAGTTTTCCTAATGTTTTCCCTTCTCCGTATGAATGGAGCGATTATTTTCCCATATTTAGAGAGCATGAAGAGGACAACCCTGCACATCATCTCTGTGAGTTTCATGAACTCATGCATCAGTGGGAGATATATCATGAGGATGTATTACTGAAAATGTTCATGTTCTCGTTAGCAAGAGATGCTCGTAAATGGTATCATTCTTTACCCCCTACTAGAATTTATTCACTCAGTGAATTCCATGCAGCTTTCACCGCCTATTGTCAGAAGCTTTAGCCCTTCGAGTTAATTTTTCATAACTGTTGTGAGTGATACCACAGCTGTATACACGATAGAGTTGTTTCTTACGTAGGCTATGAGGATGATCCTGATGACCTGGATCAAAAATCAATCCTTTCTCATCCCCATTCATCTACATCAGAGGAAGGTTATGAGAGTGATGAAGATCCTAGAGAAGAAGAAGATGCTCTGAGTGAGTTGATGGAGCAGGTGAAATCTCTCTCTGCCCGATTAGAAAGGTTAGAATCTGAAGACAACGAAGAGGATTTTCCATTCCTTGAGGCAAATGTTCTTGGAGGCTCTTTTGAAAAGGATATTGAAGATTTCATAGCTTTAGAGACATTAGCTTCTATCCTTGGTGAGCCTGTTGTCTCAAATTTTAAGGAGGAAGCGATGGTGGAAATGGATGGTTCTCTTTTTCTTCATGAGATTTCCCATGATGTGTTTACATTCAGGGTCGAAACAGAGGAGCGAGGGATAGTTCCATTTCTGAAAATTGGAGAAGCTTTGTTCTCACCTGACTTTGATGATTATTTGGAAGAGGAGTAGCAGATCCCCACATCACCATTTGTAGATTAGAGCAGCCAGCCTATGTATGGTAGCTACGAATCAGATTCTGAGCTTGATATGCTGGATTTTCAAGAACAGACCATAAAGCCTTGTCCTCTGTTCACTAAGGAAAATTATCATGAGGAAATCAGCCATCCCAGTCCTTCAGGAGATGTTGCATAGTATGAGGAAGAGCAGAGTTTTTCCATGGGTCCTGTTTATGACCATTATGGATCTGACCCTTGGGAGAGCCAAGAAGGAGAACCAGAGGAGCAGTTTTCTTTTTGTCCAGATCCAGTTAGAAAGAAGCCACTGCCTGAAAAATGTCATCCTACGTCATTTTTCCACCCACCTGTGCTTACCAAAGATATTCAACCACACATCGACAACTGTGTAGAAGAGGAGGCTGCCTGTCGCCAATTTTCTAGAGTTTTCCAGAGGTCCTATGAGCCTGTGAAGGAATACATGGAGCTGTATTTCCTTCACAATTTGGAGCCGCCTTATTTCATCTCAACTTTAGTCTATAAGGAGGAGTTGAAGAGCATAATCATTCTATTGTCACGGTTACACCACCTGTTTGTAATCATCGATAGAAGGAAGGAGCCTCTATTCAGAAAGTTGCTTGAATGGCTATGGTGGAAGTTTTCTTTCACCTAGCCCCATCTAAAGGATATTATTAGTTTAGGACTGTACATAAATAAGCTGCTTTGAGCATGTATTTTTATTTTGTTTGTTTTTACTTATCGGCATGTATTTTTAGCAGGCTGTTTCAAGCTCAACTCCATAGCCTAACAACAAGGAACTGAAGCTTCAAATGAGTTCTTAGAGCATCACAGGGACGAATCTATCCCCCATGGAGCCTAATGTTAGCACAAATTCTTGCAAGATGGTGTTTTCTCTCTGCTTTTGGGCCCCTGTTGTAAATGCATAGAAGTGGGGTTTGAAAACCGATCGAGTGTGTTTTATTCAAAGGCCGCAGCCATGAGCGTCGAGCGCAGCCCACAGAAAAAGCCCATTTCATGCTTAAAATCAAGCGAGAGGGCACTTTGTTTTTCAGCAATGAGGATCCACAGATGGGGCAGATCGACAGCCATCAGGTAAGTTTGGGTCGTAGAGTTGCATGGGGTCAAGCACTTGAGCTCATCTCCTATGGCCAAAACCATGAAATGATCAAGCCATTTCGGTATTTTGGCTACTGGGACTTCAACATACAAGGGTCTCTCCTCCTTGCATCATGTATCCTTGGTGCATGAAATCCTGAAAGAATCAAGACTGTTGATCAAGAAATCATCTCAGCCATCCATCCAATGGGACGCGTGGTGCATGATCAAGCCATTTTGACATTTCGGCTACCGGGACTTTGAGAGAATAGAGGGTCTCCTTCTTCCACTACATTTCAAAACCCCGAAGCCCAAAACACCGAAAGGGTCCAGGCCAGAGGTGGTCCCACAATCAAGTATTGATCTAGAATGTCCATCCAATGGGATGCGTGGTGCACAATCAAGCCATTTCGTCATTTTGGCTACTGGGACTTCAACATACAAGGGCCGACTCCTCCACTGCATCTGGAATCCCCGATGCATGAAGTCTTGAAAGTGAGCATATTCCACGAAACATTTGTGGCTGTCTGGTCCAGTCGAGATGTGTGGCACATGATTAGGTTCTGTCGCAATTTCAGCTATCAGGACTTCAAGAGAGCAGAGGGTCTCCTCTCCACTATATTAGGAAACTCCAAAACACGAAATTCCGAAAGCACCTTTGAAGATAGGCGCAGGGTCATAGCCCGTGGTCACTTGGGGTGATAGAAAGAACTGTGCAAAGGGCCAAAGTGCCAGGTTTAGCTACAGAAGGGATTGCCACGTTCTCTAGGTACCAGTTCAACTTGACCTCGATCTTGGTCCCTGCTAAAAGTAAATGAGGGTGGGGGAAGATAGTTGAAACCTCGGCTCACTCATTAAATGCAAAGAATGGAGGTTCTGGTAGGCAGTCTACCCAAGATGGTCCTGTATGCTAGATTTTTTTTAAAGAAGCCATGGCATGTCCTTGTTTGACCAAAGAGGTCTACACATGCTATTTTAGCCTTTAATGTTTCAGCTACCCCCCTGCAAAGGCCATGCAAATTTAATATGACGTCTGAAGAAGGAATTCAGGCCAGATTTGACTGAAGAGACACCACACCTTGAAGGTCCTAAGACACCTTTGTTGGGCGAAAGTTTTGGAGTATATGTACTCAGTTTTTGTATTTTGTAAGGGTCGATGGTTGAGCTAGGTTCCCGATTGTAAATTTTTGATGAAGCATTGGTCATTCTGGTTATGTATTGGCATTTGAGACTTCTTGCCTAATGAATGTCAACCTCTTTCCATCTCTCTGTTAACTCTGTGTTAGAACAGATCAGAATTGGAGGATCCAGTCGAGTTGCGTTGTTATAGGATGATGTAGGTTGGATCACTGTAATAGTTGCATTGTTTCTAATCAGTTCTTGTATTTTCTTAACATTGAATGACTCGAAATTGGAGGATCCAGTCGAGTCACTTTTTAGTTCCCTAAAACTCTGAACCAAGAGACCTTGTCTTCTGAGTTTTTCCTCCTCAAGCTGCCAAAAGGTCTGATGCCCTAAGCGATTTTGTTCACTTCTCCTATCAAGTCTTCCATCTACCCATTTTATACTCAACTTACTGACGGAAGTTGGATCAAGACCTCGCCTATTTTCTACATACCAGACTCAATTTTTTGAGTTAAATGATTCTGTCTTGAGTTTACTCCCATCCAATCACCCCTTTAAACAAATTCATGACTATAAACTGATGGGCGTTGGGCTCTGCTCCTGCTGCAATCTAGGAGTGACTTATGACACCAACATAATTCACTGTTATGTGATAGTTTAACCACAAGTAACCTCCATGATAACATGATAGAAACAACTTGATGCATGTGTTCACTTCCTGGTGTCATCTGAAGTGCGAAATATTCATGACATTGAGAAATGTAGACTGCGCGAGGTTTTGGGTCCATGATTGAGGGACAATCTTCAAATTATTTCCCTTTGTCTTAGTTAGGTACTTGAATGGGGCGAGCATGCTGTAAACCTTCCTGTCACCGAGGTTGAAGTCATTAAACTTCAACGCTGCAAGTTTATCTTAATCTGTGTGAACTATGTGTATCCCCTTCGGGGGGTACGCAGTGACCAATGGGTACTCAAAGTCTCTAGGAACGCTGTCGCGGTTTATCGCACTACTCGGGGGTGGAATATAAGTAGGTAGTATGTGTTGGTTGTGGAGCCTGATTATCTTCCTGATGTAGAGGTCCTTTTCTTTCAGCCGTGTCTATACCCCATGAAGTATTTACACCCTAGAAGTATGTACACTCTTCCACGCGGGGGAGTGCAGAGGGGGGGTACCCCCTCTGCGGGGTCCATCCCCCCGACTGGGGGCAAGCGATCCCCTAGTGGGGGTTCGGGGGCGAAGCCCCCGAAGAAAAAATTACCTTATAAAAGTATATTGTAATTTCATTGTAAATCTGGACCGTTCATTATAAGGTCGCAGATCTAACGGTAGAGATTATGTTAGGGTTTTTTTCCCTAGAAGACAACCCTCTTTTATGAGGGAAATGTATTGCAGCTATGTATNAATTTCTCTGGTGGACGTAGCCCACACTGGGTGAACCATGTAAATCTGTGTCTCTCTTGTATTGTGTGTCTTTTGTGTTTTTGTTTCTGCATTTGTTTTATTTTATTACTCCGCGGTCCTGTTTTTCTAACAGTATGCTCGGGATTAGTTTAGTGTTTTCAATATCATCCATGTGCTTGGTTCTCTTCTCATCAACTGACCAGGATGGTCCGGCTTGGGAAGTTGACAGGGATGCTTGCATGGTTCTCGTGGACAAAGCTTGTACACCTGTAGATAACCCTCGCTCTGACATGACTCTCTCAGTCATCAAGTCAATCAGAACTTCTTCAACAACTTTCTCTGCTATTATGAGTTCGTCCGACACACACGCTTGGGGTTAAATAGATCAGGTTTAGGATTAACTCAGATACTGAAATGAAATATATGGAAACAAAGTGATGATCACTATGCAAAGTAAGATGAATCTACGGGCTCAAATTCTCGGTTAGAAAAAAGTGTTCTCAGTGCATGGCGCGACAGACTAAATAGGAAACTTGTTAATGATCTACTTGCAACGAGTATGAGGCCTCCATTAACTTTGTTTGACCTGTTATGGTGCAGTCCAATGGACTGGTGTCGAGATATAAATATTTCCAACCCATTTGGGGTGGAATTCGAATGGATATATCGTCCCTAACGGATATATTGCTTTGCCATGGTGAAGTGCCATATGTTGTTGTTATGATATCCTGACGAAGCTCCAATTCTGTAGATTTTCTTTCTGCAAAGTTCCCTCTAGAATCTTCTATAAAATTTCAATCTTATCCTTCTTCATAATTAGCTTTCTAGCCTTATTTCCAATGAGCTTCATCTAAGTAGTCCTTTCTCCATTCATATTCTTATCTTCTTTGGACATAGTCACTTTGTGCTATCGAGAGACATTCCTAGGATTGAGAGGTAATACTTCTTATTTATCTGGGATAGGTACTTCAATATTTTTTGGGTCTTCCAACGTTCTTGCATCTTCAACATCTGAGTTTCTAGTGTTAAGTAGCTTTGATATGTTCTCATGTTCTTCAATCAGCTGTGTGACCCTTCTGGTCATGATATCTTTTAACTCTTGCTTCTTCTATTCCAAAAATTCTTCTTCTTTATTTTTAGCTTGATCTCTCTCGATCCATGGTTTTCCTAGTAACATGGTAAACAGGGCATTGTCCTCAATAAATTTAATAATCTCATAGTCTTCTTCTGTCAAAGTTCCATTGGAACTCATAGGTATCTGAGCGAGCCTTCTATGTAGGTTCACTAGTTTTCCTTTGAATAATCCTATTCCTCCCAGTGATGGAATCATAGTAGGCTTTCCTAAAAGTTTCCAAGTTCTTTATGTAATAACATTCACCTTTGTTTCCTCATCTAGAACATTGTCAATGTCAAAGTCTCCTATTCTTGCTTCAATGCATGTTTTCTCTTGGAAGATCTTTGATAAACTGACATGTCGATGATCATTCAGAGTTTCTTTCATCTATAGCAATACTTCTCTGATTCTTTTTAGGATTCTATCATAGTTTATGAATTTGTCTTAGGGCTTTCTTGGTTCAGATTCATTCCTTCAATCTTAGCAATCACTCTAGGGCAACCCAATACTTCATGGTCCATATCTTTGCAACAAAGACAACTAGATCTTTTTCCAGGGCATTCCTTAGCAAGATGTCTTGGTCTTCTGTAACTGTAACAGAGGGTTAATCCTCTCTTTCTTTTAAATGATCCCTAACTTTTCTTGTACTACGCACTAGGATCATAGGAGCTAACCTGCAACAAATTCTTTATAGGATCCTGCATCCACTTTTTAGTCCAAACATTCTTTCTATGCATAGGTATAATATATATTTCACTATTCTTATCAAATCTATTCATATCAAACCTTATTTCATCTATCAATGCCCTAGTTTTCAAGCTAGGACATAATGTATTAAACATACCTAGATCCATGCTTTAGAAATAAAAAAAATTCACTAATCTTACTTCTACAGAGTACAAAGCTTTCAGATCTAAAACTTTTCTCTATTTTTACTTTTATCAAAGCACAAAACTTACATATCTTACCTATTTTAGTCAGAAATTTCCACTTTTACCTTTCTTGGAGAACAAAGCGTTCAGATATTTCTTATTTTCTTTAGATCCGACCTCTTTTCTTCAGATCGGTCTTCTTTTTTTAGCACAGATCTTTTATAGATAAAGTAGGACACTGCGCACTAGGGCACAGATCTTCGCACAAGGATTTTAGGTCAACATTTTTCACAAAGCTTCTTATTCCTCAGTTCCCAGCAATCACAGTTTCAAGTCCCGGCAACGCAACCATTTGTTGGCACAGGGGCAGACCCAGGGTTCAACGCTACAACAACGCACCAACAAAACCCTAACTACCAGCACTTTGAGCAACACTTACGAAGTAGATGAAGTCTCACCCGAGGTAGAGGCAGGGGTGGTTGCAAGACTCAGGTGTCTGCAACCTTAGCTAGGACATAGATCTGTGATTATACTACTTAATAAATAAGTTAGCACCGTTAATTCCTTAATATGCAACCAATAACCACTTCGCAGATGAAACATAACTTTGCAGCATTCACAATGATCTCACATATTCAGGAACTTAACATAAGCAATTATATGAGATCTAATAGATCAAGCACTGAGAATATCCATATATATATCAGATCTAACATTCCACACAACATTAGCACTAAGAATAAGTAGATCTATCTAGTTATCTCAATCACTTAGCAAATGAATATATAAACACATCTAGATAATGCACAAAGAAAGACAAGACAATGTTTACGTGGTTCACCCCCACCCTCAGGCTACATCCACAAACTCTTCTTCTTTATTAGCTTCTTAATAGGTTACAAGAACAAAGCCACCAAAACCTTACTCTGCCTAGGATAGGAGATCTGCGCAACTCACTAGATCCTCCTTCCCTGAGTAGATCTAAGCACACAGTCTTCCACAACTTCTTACAATGATTTGCACTTAGCTTTGCAAGTTTCACTTATGCATAGAGCACTTACAATCCTTTAATCACATAGCACTTATCCTACATCACATAGATGTTTATCGTTATGGATTTACCTTCTTTTACAATGCCTATAGATATCTATTTATACATTTACAAAATAGGCCTAAGCGTGGGTAAACCCATGGGCCGACATCCCTTTCCCATTACATATTCCCAAAAACCCAAAATGGACTGAAAAGTGGGACGAGATCCCATGATCTCTGCTTCGTCTTGTTTTCCTTCTTTGACAGGATGTCGAAGTCCCAAAATAGGTCAACATGACCAAGATTATCCCCAAAAATTGGTCAAGGGACAACAGTCACAGAGCTCCAACTCTCCAACTGACGGTTCTAATTCATTGCAGACTCAGACTTGTATTCTCTCGGCTTAGAACGAGTATCAACAAATAATCCCAAAAATTTTGCGACTCTAACCATCCTGAATCCACTTAACCTAATCAACCAATGATGAATGAACAACCAACAATGAGTGCATCAGCCAACCCTTTTCCAATTATGTTCATCCCTATATATAGTTGGATTGTGTCTTTCTTCTCGACTTGCATGCTTCCTTGTTTTTTTGCAACCGTTTTTTTCTTAGTTAGCATTGCACTGACTTCCGCAACTGCTTTATGTTACTCTTTCTCCTAGCCTCTGATGAAGTTTGTGCAACTTTTTCTTAGTAAAAACTTGTGCAATTCCTTCCCAAAAATGAAGGGCCCAATAGTATATACCATCGGGAGTTTGGGGAATACACTCTGTTATTAGACTAATCGGTAGGTGCGGACACTAACTGATCTCCCTAGATCCACCTAGATCTAGAACAAAACATCCCAGAACATGACGCTTTCCTTAAGTTTTAAATATTGAATTTACTAACCAAAGAGGGATGGGTGACATACCGTTTAAATGTCGCTTCCTCTCGCCATCACCATCCTAGCTCCATTCCAATGCTTATACAATGATGATCCTGCAAAAGAACGCAACCATCCAAAGTGATAGCAATAGCATAAACTCAATATAAACCTATGTATGTGATCAAGGAATCATACAATAAAACACAACAAGCTTTATAGGAAAGAATCATATTAATGTATCATATTAAATGTGAAAGAGAGATTACAACCATGGCCTTGATGTCGTAAGGTCCCTTCCAACTTTCCTCTTTCCCCACACACTTTCACTCTAATGATTCTGAGACCATGGATCTGATAACTACTCACAATCTATCTTGACAAAACAAATTTCAAAGCCACTCAAACCAAGCTAATAATTCCAAGCCAACCAAAGATCCCAGCTAACCAAAGATAACTTTCTCCATGAGAACTCCTCTCCTTTTATAAGTTGAAGAGGATAAGTTGAGGAGGTTAGGATTATCCCACTAAATCATGAAAGCGAGTAAGATCCAAACCATTTGGATGCCACCTCACCATAGAAGTTTCTTCTTCTAGAAGATTCGAGAAAATGCTTGTTTTTCCCACGTGTAGGCATTCTCGCACCTTTACTATAGAGAAACCTGTGAACATCTCGCACCCTAGCTATGGTGCAAACTATGAGAATCAGGCATTCTCTTACTGTTACACATCCAAATCACTCAACTAGATAAGTGTCGCACATACCTCTCACTTGTCCCATGTGTCGCAACTCCTGTACAACTTGTCGCAAATGTCACAAGTTGGTCATAAGGGTGTCGTAAATACTGTTGAATCATGTTACCTCAATGACGACATCACAGAGGCACTTGAAACATCTCATTTACTCAGTTTGAAGGAAGGAAACTGGTCTACTGAAGTCAAACATCTCTTGACACCTTA
>ML781336.1:639964-657295 GCA_009831015.1 Picea engelmannii
CCGAAATTTCCTTTATCACCGTTGATCCGAGTGCACTGATCTGGACCGTTGGAGAGGTGCGCCCCCGATTCCGGACCCCTCCCCCTCGCCCCCCGCTTAAAGGTAGAAAGGCAAGGGGGGTCCGGAATTCCATACGCGCCGTTGATCCGGGCATGAGAATCGCTACTGCCCAGACATGCTCGTTACTTATCACAGGCACATTTGGGCTCCAAACTTAGGATAAGTGGGTTTTCCACCCATTCATTTGCATTCTAACCCCTCTTACAAGAAATATCGCTAACATTTGCCTCCATGGGGGATAGATTCATCCCTGTGATGCTCTAAGAACTCTTTTGCAGATTTAGTGCCTTTGTTGTTGCGTTGTGGAGTCATTTATTAGTCCGAAAAAAAAAAACAGAAACAATATTTACAAACAAAACAAAAAGAGCTAACTGTGGCTCACAGAAAACATTTCTTTAAGAAATGCCCATTTACTGGTCTACTGAAAACTTCTTTGCCTTCCAGATCCTGCAACCTGCAGGTATTGTTTGAAAATACTTCAAGGATCTTGAAAGGCCCGAACCAGAGGGCATCAAATTTACTGTGTTTGCCCTTTTCCTACCTGGGTGCATCCCATTTGAGCACTAGATCACCCTGCTCGAATTCCTTCTTTTTTCTCTTCCTGTCAAAAGCCTTCTTGATCTTCTACTGATGATGGTAGGCTCTGTTCATGACCTGTTCTTTGACCTGCTGCACTTCCACCATCTGATGAATCCTTCTGAGCACATGATTAGGTTCTCCTTCATAGTCCTAGAGGAAATTTTCCACAGGCAAGGAGAGCTGAGTGGGGAAAACAGACTCTATGCCATAAACAAGTTGGAAGGGTGAGAGGCCCAGGGATTTCTTGGTTGTCACCCGATCGGCCCAGAGAGCAAATTTCAGATTTGAGTCCCAGGCCTTTTTATTGTCCTCCAGTAGCTTCTTGATAAGATTGATTAGGCTTTTATTGGAAGACTCTGCAAGTCCGTTTCCTTGAGGATAGTAGGGAGTGGAGTGAATTAGTGCAATCTGGAACTGTTCACAAAATTTGACCAGAGGCTTGGACCGAAAAGGAGAGGCATTATCAGTGAAAATTCTGCCGGGGCAACCAAATCTGGATATGATATCTTCCAGAAAAGTGATAATCACTTTGTGAGAAGTGCTTCTGGTAGGGACAACTTCTATCCATTTGGTGAAGTAGTCGGTCGCAGTCAGAATCCAACGGTGCTGGCCACTTGAGGGAGGATGAATTTCCCCGATGAAGTCCAATCCCCACTGCTGAAACGGTGTTGAAACTACCATAGGCTTTAATGGCAGGGATTTGAGTTGATGCTTCCCTGAGAATTTCTGGTATTTAATGCAAGCTCTGATCTCCCTGCAGACATCAGGAAATAAGGTGGGCCAGTAATACCCAGCTTGGAGGATCTTGTGAGCTGTGGTCTTCCAAAAATGATGACCTCCACAGAGACCGCTATGGAAGTTGAATATAACCTTTTGGGCCTGCTGTGGGTCCAGACACCTTAGTAATACCCCCAGGGGGTCTTTCCAATACAAGGCTTGGTTAATGAGGCAATACTTGATAGCTTTGAGATTTAACGCTCTTGCTTTGCTTTTTTTCATCCCATCAGGAGGCCTCAATTCTTGCAGAAAAAACAAGATATCCTTGTACCATGTGCACGCTGCTAGTGGTACAGTTATTTGGGAACTCTTGTTGGATGACTCAGCTTGCTCATTGATGAAGTTAATTCCCAAGGATTTGCAATTGGATTCAGTCAGCATCTTGGCTAAATCCTGCCCCTTTATCAGCTTGGTGGGCTTAATCTCCAGATCAAATTCTAGGATCTTGGCGATCCATTTACCTCTCTTCCCGTCTATGTCAGGCTATATAAGAATGTCCTTCACAGAGGTTAAAGGGACATATGCAGTGATTTTTGAGTGCAAGACATAGACTCTGAAATATTTGAGGGCTTTCACCAAGGCATAAGCCTGCTTCTCCATGATCTCGTACCAGAGCTTTGCGTCTCTCAATGCCTTGCTGAAGAAGGCAATGGGCTGCTCTTGTCCTTGATCATTTTTCTACAATAAGACTGTTGCTACTGTATCACAGGAAGCAAAATAAAATATCAGAAAATCTTTGGAATAATCAGGACTGATTAGCACAGGTGCCTCAGTCAATGCTTTCTTTATTTGGGAAAAAGATTCCCTGGGTTCAGCAGTCCATTTTACTTCATTCCCCTTTCTGAGCATGGTTGTGATGTGCCTTACCAACTCAGCAAAATTTGAGACAAACCTCCTCAGAAAATTGATTCTTCCCAAAAATGCCTGAACCTCTTTCTTGGATCTAGGAAGTGACAGAGCCTAAATTGCTTCTACCCTGTCAGGATCAATTCTCACTCCCTCTGCTGATACTATATGGCCTAATAGTTTTCCCTCTTGCATAGCAAACAATGATTTCTTGGGGTTTAAAGATAGGCCATACCTCCGACACTTCTGGAAAACCTTCTTCAAGTGGTAGCGGTGCTCTTTATCAGTCTTAGAAAAGACTGTTATGTCATCTAGGTAAATCACCACAAACTTATCCCTTTCCCCAATGAAGGCTATGTCCATTGCTCACTGAAATGTCGCTCCCAAATTCATCAGTCCAAAAGGCATATTGGCATACATGAATGTTCCCCATGGAGTGGTGAAGGCTGTCTTTTCTCTGTCTTCAGGCATGACCGATATCTGATTGTAACCTGAGAAACCATCGATCATGGATATCCTGGATGCGCCAGTGACCTTCTGCAATATATGTTCCATGTTGGGCAGGGGATAATTGTCCTTCCTTGAACTTCTATTCAGGTTCCTGAAATCGACACAGAGTCTGATTTCTCCATTCTTCTTTCTCAGTCGGACCAAATTGGCCACCCAGTCAGAGTATCTCAAGGGGACAATGATTTGGGCATCCAACATCTTCTTCACCTCTCTCTCCATGACAGGCAGCAGCATGGGGTTTATCTGTCTCAGCTTCTGCTTGAATGGCTTAGCCTCTTCTTTTAGTGGGATCTTTTGCTCAATAACTGATGTGTCGTATGTCTTGAGGTCTTCGTAGGTCCATGCAAACACATCAGCAAACTCCCTCAGCAACTTAGTATATTCGGTCCTCTACTCCTCAGTCAAACTCCTTGACAACTTGACAAACTTGGGCTCCTCTGGTGTGCCTATGTTGCACTCAGCTGTGTCAGCATCATCACTTGAAACTCTTCCCTTTATCGCCACATCATTCCCATCAAACAACCTTTCTAATGGGATTAATCCTCTCAGTATGTGGTTGCTTGGTAGCTGTATAATCTAATGGTCAACAATTTTACTCAACAACTCTTCAGAGTGATGGTTAGGTTCTCCTTCAATGTCAAGATCTTCATCTATGTGTGATGCAGAAAAGTCATCAACTGATTGAAGAAACTTTTCGATCTCCTGATCATCCTCAAATACCTTCCAATGCTTGACATTGTCTGGCACAGAGGGTCTGTATTTTATTTCAACATCGGACCTGACAGTGGGCAGTGCAGGAACTTCGAGCAGACTAGCTATGAAAGATAAAAAGTCGGCTGGGGCATTTTCTTCCCTTGGAATGAAAGAGATGTTAAAAGCTAGGAAGAAATCATTCACAAGGTCCCATACCTCGTTCCTATAATTCCTGAGGCGAGGATGCTTGGCTTGATAAACATTTTTGACTTGCTGGACAATCAGTTCTACATCCCCAAACACAGCCATCTCCTTAATCCCCATTTCCTGTGCAGCCTTTAATCCCAGAACCAGCGCTTCATAATCTGCCACATTGTTGGTGACTTCAAATTCCAGCTGGTATGACAGAGATATGGTCTCTTAAGAAGGGGATTTGAATACTACCCCGACGCCTGCACCTATATTGGAAGGAGCTCCGTCAAAGAACATCTTCCAAACAGAGGTGGTTGGAGGAGGCATCCCTTGATTGATAATGTGTTGTTTTCTGATTTGTAAAGGGGCCTCAGGGGTCTCAGTGACCTGTAATAGGCTAGACCCTAAGCTAGTGTCAAGTGCAAAGATGGGGTGATTAGTGGGGTCTGCTTCATCACTGACAATGTAGGCCAGCTGGGCTTCTCTGTACAGTCTCCTATGTTCCCGTCCAAAGATTGGGATGGTGGCATAAGTGAGATCCATCTGTAACATCCCTCCAAGTCTCTTGATCCAAGATCTTGACAACAACATGCCAAACTTGGGGGGAACATCATCCACCACAATATCCATGACCATACTCTTCATGGGTAGCTAAAAAAAAGAAACCACCAGGTCCCTAATGACCCCCAAACATTGCACCCTCCTGGAGTCAAAAGAATAAAAATCATGATAAGCTCGGGTGACTTCCAGTCCTAATTCTTCCATGATAGCCTTGGGCATGAGGTTGTGAGAATCCCCTGAATCCATCAAGCAATTATGCAGCACTTTGTCATGTATGTTCAGGGAGGTGTAGAAGGGAGGGGATGAGTCATCTTTATCTTCTACCATCGGGCCTAGGAAAACTGCTGGCTTTTCATCTTGGAGGTTTATGAAGTCTGTGGAAGGGTACGAGGCTTCAGATTTCAAAAGGTCAGAGAAACACTTTTTGAACTCTCCATGTTTGATTAGCTCAGTGAGGGGCACAGGGACTCTGATCTTTTGAATTTCATGCTCGAAATTAAAGGGAGATGTAAGCTTTGGAATTTCTCTAATTTCAGGAACATGATTTTGGACAATGGGAGAGAGGGATTGGGCCTTCTTACCTCTATTACTGTCTGCTACCTCATCAGCAGGCTTCTCTACTCTAGTGGACTGCTCCGGAACATTAGGTGTTGCTGCCTTTCTGCCGGACCTCAGGTTATACCTGCCTCAGCTGCCACTAGCTTTGTCTCCCTTGCTCAATTCATTCAACTGACTGTTCATGAGAGAATCCTCATATACTGATTGGGTTAGATGAGGGAAAGGAGGAGTGACTTCTAAACAGTGGATTTTGGGCTCAGGTTCTTCTGCTTCCCCTTCTTCTTCATTGGACAAAAAATTGTTCTGGAAGGGAGCCTGAATTCTTTGGTCATCTCTGTCTCTTTCCTTCTCTCTGTGCATAGCCAGAGGAGAAAAATTATTTGGCCTTCTGAAACCTTCTCTGTTCTCGATGCTCTGAGGGCCTTTATTCATTTGTTTCCTTTCCACTTTCAACCTCTCCATCTCTTCTTTCAGAAAGCTCATCACATGGGTCAGCTCATCCGCTTGAGGGTGGGGCAATGATGGGTCGGAAGTTGAGGCTTCTGATTTTCCTTTTCTTCGGTCTGTGTCACCCCTGTTCCTCAGTCTGTTAGCTGCTAGTATGTTGGATTCCACTTCTATAGCTGCATCTTGCATCTGAGCTAAGGAGGTGGCTCTTCTTTCTCTCAATAGAAGACAGAAATCAGGGTCAAATGCACCAGCGTAGGAAATCTAAGCAGAGGCTTCAGAGGGATTTACCTCTGCAGGAATCTTGTTATACATCTTATTGGATCCTTTGGAGAAGTCTGAGACAGACTCTCCTTCCATCTTCTTGAGGGACCCAAACTCTGTCATGTAATATATGTAATATTTCCTATCTCCCCACTGCCTCAGGAAAACATTATCCAGGGCTTCAATTCCAGTAATAGATCCAGGGGCCAGTCCCATGAACCATTTCCTAACATCACCATCCAAGTTCTAGACAAAGACTCTCATCTAGACATCTTCATTCTCAATATTGAGGTTATCTGCATAACTATAGAAAGGAGCTAGGTGCTCCTCTACAGTTATGTCTCATTCCCCAGTGAACTTGGGCATATACTTCAAGTAGTCTCCAGCAGGGAGAGGATGCATAGGTTGTGGTAGGACTAGAGGAGCATATCTAACAGTGACTATGGCATCCATTCTATTCAGCGGGGGATTAGCACCAACCATAGGGATATAAGGAGGAGGAGAACTTGGTGGAGAAGGAGTGTGAATGGGAGATGTAGGAGAAAAGGTTCCCACAAGAGACGACGAGGAAAACAGAGAGAGGTCTAAGGGACCTGAACGTGCAGATGCTTCGCTCTGTGCAACAGTAGTGATAAAATGAGGGGTAGTAAAACCTTCTGAGGCTTGAGGTCTGTATTGGGGCACAACTTCCAGGGAGGGGGGAGTGACAAGGATCTCTCCCTCTGATACTAGACCAGGAGGAGAAAACTCAGCAGGAACACTCCAGAAGTTCAGAAGATGGGAAACCTTAGAGGAAGGATGACCCAAAAGCTGAGAGTAAGAAAATGGAGTTCTTACAGAGGGAGGTGGAGAAATACCTGATTCAGAAGTGAAGCTTTTAGCTTGAGGAGCCTTTCCTTTTCTGAGAATCACCTCCATATTTTCTTCAGTTGTAGCCAGAGGCAGTTGTGGATGGGACCGCATGTGTCTGCTACCGAAAGCCACAACTAATCCAACGGGTTTGCCGCAGTGGAGTCATTACAGTGGAGTCCCCAGGTGCATAGTAGCAATATTCAAGTTCTGATATCTGATGCACCTTCAAAATCAACTTAATATTTGTCGTTCAATCCCGGGGAAAATATTCAACTTCGTCCCCGGCAACGACACCGGAAATGTTGGCTATCAGAAGTCACTCCTGGATTTCTATCAGGAGCAGAGCCCGACGCCCATCAGTTTAATGTCACGATTTGTTCAAAGGGGTGATAAAATGGAGGAAACTCAGAACAATATCGTCTCAACTCAGAAACTAGACCAAGCATGCATGGACGAGTGAGGTCTTGATAAACTTCAAACAGTGAGTTGCATTAAAGGGTGAGTAGGGGGAAGACTTGCATGAGAAGAGTGCACAGGTCTATCACAAACATATGGTTTGTAATAGACTGGAGAAGAAAGCATCCAAACACAAGATCCTCTTACATTCAAACACAGATACCAGAGAATATGATAATGTCACAACAAATCCTTTATCATAACAAAATCGCAACAATCCACGTGAATCCTTCGACTGTGAACTCTCAGGCATAAGATGAAACAAAGATGGAAAAAGGAGAATTGTTTTTCATAAACCAAGAAGTCTCAAACACAGAGGCATAACTAGGAAACTAGAATGTTTGCTGAAACTTTACAGTCGAGAGCTTAGCTCTACCATCGATAGATACAAAAATGGCAAAAATGCCTACATATACTCAAACTAGCAACAACAATGAAATCGAGTCATAGCATTGAAGGCTTTGCATCTGCATGGCTTCTGAAAATCTACAACCGCAGTCTTTGAATGGTCATGCAACTTATGGCAGACACGATCGATCTTCTGACAGTTTGATCGGCGAATCGACATGCCTTTAATTCATTGTCGGACTTTCCCATTATGGTGGAGACGATGTCTAACCACCACCAACCACTTCAATAACTGCTTCATCGGGACTGAGAATGGCCCAGCCAACTCGACGCCATTAGGATGTAGAAGGCCTCCCACACTGCCACCTGTACTAACTGAATAGCTTGCAGGACGGGTATGGAGGCCAACGCGAAAGGTGGGGCTCGACGACGGAGTGATGGGGTCGGACTATATGGGCGAGGCTTGAAAAGATGAGAGGGTGAGGGAGGTGGCAGGGGATGACACATGGCAGAAGGAGTAAGTGTAGGTGACAAGAGGGTAGACACATTTCAATGGAAGGTTGATGTGGAGGGAATGAGACACGAGGCGGGTGGTGAGTGGATGATTAAACGGGGAAAAGGGCCACCTGGACGCAAGAGTGGAGGAGGACAGATGACACACGGCAGCGAGGGGAAAGGCGTTTATGAAGGATGACATGACAAGAAGAGGGCCCACGCTGGCTATGCATAAGGCATCTTGAAGGGACGGGATTGCATGAGCGTCATTGATCAAAGCGCGTCGATCTTGGCCGTCGGAATGCTGCATTCACGATTCCAGACCCCCACCCCCCGATTAAAGGTAGAAAGGCAGGGGGGTCTAGAATTTCCTTTATCGCCGTTGATCCAGGCGTGTTGATCTGGACCGTTGGAGAGGTGCGCCCCCAATTCCGGACCCCCCCCCCGCTTAAAGGTAGAAAGGCAAGGGGGGTCCAGAATTCCATATGCGCCGTTGATCCGGGCGTGAGAATCGCTACCCCCAGACTTGCTCGTTACTTATCACAGGTGTATTTGGGCTCCAAAATTAGGATAAGTGGGTTTTCCACCCATTCATTTGCATTCTAACCCCTCTTACAAGAAATATCGCTAACAGTTTGTTAGAGAAATCTCATCAATACAGCTGAAGAAGTGCTACAGAAAAGGCTGTCAATTATTTGTAGCCCATGTGGGGGAAATGCCTAAGGATAAGGTGTAAAGTATTGAGGATCATGAGGTACTTAAAGAGTTTGAAGATGTATTCCAGGAAGTACCTAGACTACCTCCAAAGAGAGACATTGATTTCTCTATAAATATGATGCATGGAGCAGCTCCAGTGTCAAAAGCTCCTTATAGAATGAGTACACCAGAGCTGAAAGAGTTGCAATAGCAGCTTGAAGAACTTCTAAAGAAGGGGTACATTTGCCCAAGCATGTCACCTTGGGGTGCCCCAGTCCTGTTCGTGAAGAAACAAGATGGGACGTTGAGGCTGTGCATTGATTTCAGGCAGTTGAACAAAGTAACTGTCAAGAACAAGTATCCTCTGTCGAGGATCGATGATCTTTTCGATCAGTTGAAAGGTGCGAAAATATTTTCAAAGATAGATATCAGATCAAGATATCACCAGGTAAGAATAAAGGATGAAGACATCAGGAAGACCGCCTTTAGAACAAGGTATGGTCGTTACAAGTTCACAATGGTGCCATTTGAACTGTCAAAAGCACCTGTTATTTTTATGTGCTTGATGAATGGTGTATTCAGGAACTATCTAGAAAAGTTTGTCATGGTCTTCCTGAATGAAATTTTGGTGTATTCCAAGTTACAGGAAGAGAATGAACAACACCTAATAATGGTGCTACAAGTGTTGAGAGAACACCAGTTGTATGCCAAGTTGAGAAAATGCTCATTTTATCAAAGGCATATCCATTACTTGGGGCACATTATTTCAGAAGAAGGGATCGTTGTGGATCCTGAGAAGGTTGAGGCCATCAGAGAATGGTCAACACCAAGGAATGTGGTGGAAGTTAGATCATTTATGGGTCTAGTGGGCTATTACAAAAGGTTTATCATAGCGTTCTCAAAGATAGCTCACCCTATCACTTCCTTGCAAAGGAAGGAGAAAAATTTTCAGTGGACTGAAGAGTGTGAGAAAAGTTTCTAGCAATTGAAGCAATTGTTAACCAGTGCTCCAATCTTGAGGATTGCATACCCAAATGTGGATTTAGTGGTGTGCATAGATGCGTGTAAAGAAGGTTTGGGAGGAGTTCTCAATCAGAATGGATTTGTAATCTGCTATGAGTCCAGGAAGTTGAAAGAGCACAAAAAGAATTATGCCACTCACAATTTGGAGTTGGTATCAATCATTCACGCTCTGAGGAAATGGAGACATTACCTCATGGGAAGGATATTTGAATTGAGAACAGACCACAATGGTCTGAAATATTTGTTTGATCAGCCAAACTTAAATGCTAGACAAAGCAGGTGGCTAGAATTTCTTTGTGAATACGACTTTGATATCAAGCATATCAAAGGGAAGGAAAACAAGGTGGCCGATGCACTCAGTAGAAAGTTGCACAACTTACATGCTTCAGTCATTAGCGTGTACAGGAATAATATTAAGGATAAAAATTTGGAAGCCGGAAATGCAAATTTGCAGTACAAAGACTTGGTAGCAAAGCTACAACAGAGTGAGAGACCACAGAAAGAGGAAAATTACACCTTGGAAGCTGATGGAATACTTTTGTACAAAAATAGAGTGTATATACCCAATGTCCAGGGTTTGAAACTTGAGATTCTAAGATAAATGCATAATGTGACTTATGCTAGACACCCTGGATATCAGAAGACTATGGCAGCAGTCGGGAGCCATTACTTTTGGCCAGGTATGAAGAAAGAGATCACTGAATATATCACCAAATGTATGGAATGTCATAAGGTCAAAGATGAGCACAAACACCCACCAGGGTTGCTAGAACCTTTGCCCATTCTTGAATGTAAGTGGGAAGTGGTGACAATGGATTTTATTACAGGATTGCCTAGAACAAACAAGTTGCATGATTCGATCATGGTGGTGGTGGAAAAGCTTACAAAAGCTGCCCATTTTATTCCACTAAAAACTACTCACAAGGCAACAGACATTGCTAATATTTTCGTGAAGGAAGTGTCATGATTGCACGAAATTCCTAAGATGATTGTGTCTGACAGAGACCTGAAATTCACCTCGAATTTTTGGAAAGGATTGTTCAAAGGATTCAGAATGAATCTGAACTTTAGTAGAGCTTATCATCCTGAGTCTGATGGACAGGTAGAGAGGGTGAACAAAATAATAGAAGACATACTGAGAATGTATGTGATGGACAAACCATCAAGATGGGAAGACTACCTGCACTTGGTAGAATTCACCTACAACAATGGGTATCATGCATCGTTAAATATGAGCCCATTTGAAGCACTTTATGGAATAAAGTGCAATACTCCAGTGAGTTGGGATAATCCAGACGATAGAGATGTAGTTGGGCCAAAGTTGCTCAAGGAGATGGAGGACCAAATGATAAAAATTAAGAAGAATTTGAAAGCTACCCAGGATAGGTAGAAAAGTTATGCTGATAAGAATAGAACCCATAGAGAGTTCAAAGTGGGTGATCATGTTTTCCTGAAAGTGAAAGCTAACAGGAGTTCCCTGAAGCTGGAAAGTTGTGCAAAGTTGGTAGCCAGATTTTGTGGGCCATTTGAAATCCTGGAAAGGATTAGGTCGGTTGCATACATGCTTGCACTACCTGCATCTATGACTGTACATAATGTGTTTCATGTCTCATTTCTTAAGAAATATATACCTGATGCTAATCGTGTCATCGATTGGAATGTGATTCAGGTGGAACCAGAAGGTGTCCTGCAAGTGCATCCTGTGTGCATATTGGACAGGAAAAACAAACGGCTATGGAATCAAGCTATAGGGATTATAAAGGTCTAGTGGACTTGGTACGGTCCTGAGGACATGGCATGGGAGCATTAAGATGTTATGCAGGTAGAGTACTCACATTTTTTTGAAAATTTTGAAAAGCTTGCAGATGCAGTGTAAAGTTACACTGAGGATAGTGCAAAAATAAGGGGAGGGGATTGTATTGTCCCCAAGGCCGAGCCCTATTGTAAATCATGTCTATGAAGTATAAAGCTTACATTATGAATTGAAATTATGTTTTATAGGCTGGTGAGCCAAGTTTATATAAGCTGGTGGGCTTATGTGTTATTAGGTCGGAGAGCCTAAGTGTTAAGGTCGGGAGCCTTCTTTTGTATATGTAATCATGAAGAAAATTAATAAAAATATAAACATTGCTGCGTGCAGACCGAGAACGATGAATGAGTGATGGGGGACTAGGATTCCACAGAGTGGCTAAGTGATTGGGGATTGGAAGGTTGGAAAGAGAGACTAAGTGTTGAGCCTAGGGGCTTAAGTCCTTGGGAATAATATTTTAATATTATTCCAAAAATCCATGTAAAATATATATTTTTTTTCCTAAGTTCCTTGAGAGGAACGCATGCTGATGGAGTGCATGCAGCTTCATGGGTGACAAGTGTCAACCCAAGTGCATGCAGTTAAAATTGTTGAGTGGAGCTGTGATGGGGGTTCCATCTCCATTCTACCATCAACTATTTGAGCTGTGAATCCCTTCTGACCTCTGCAAGCATACCCTCATGCAACTTTGAAACGCAAAGACCTGTGTTGATTTCTGGAGGAGCCAGTACACCCTCTGTCAAAACCGTCGAGTCTCTGTTCGACCTCTGCATGGATTTCTTACCATGCATCCCCAAAATCTAGAACCATGAGCTTGTTCTGTATGGCTGGTTGGGAAAACCAAATGTCCCATAATTGTTGATGCCTATTGGGATGAAGCATATTTCTGTCATATTTGGGAAAACCATGTTTTTTGTTCCAGTTGACTATGGAGGCCATGTAGTTCTTGGCTAGGTGTGGGTTGCTACTTTCTGTTTTCTCGAGTGGGGTTGTGTTGTGGTTATCCTCACCGTGTGGGAATTGAGTCGGAAGGGACTAAAGAACTAGGTTGTTAGGCCTGTGGTATAAGAGGCAGGTTGTCAGGCCTGTGAGCAGCTCTCTCCAGGTGAGAGAGTTTACTGGGAAGTGGTTTTCTCCCAGAGAGAGTCCAGCACTAGCTATGGAGCTCTGAGACTTCCTTATTTGGCCTGTTGCAGAGACCCAGAGAGGGAGGTGTAGCACTGATGGAATGTTCTTGTGAAGGTGTATACTCCTGGGTGGAACATGCTTGTGGGGAATGACAGTCCATGAGTAGTGGCATAAGAAGGCATCCTGGGAAGAACCCTTCCAGTTATTCTATGTAGTTTTTCCTGTAACATCATCCTAGACTAGGATTCCTTGCCTTGGGTGGAGCTTAGTCCCATCTCGGGGGTGACCCACTGCTGAGCTTGATGAGCAACGTGGTCTAAGGCTGGGAGGTTCGTGGAAGGCCTACACGTGGTTGGTGGAATTACCATGGTTTCAAATATAAGTATCATCTTATGATTAATATTATGTTTGGCATGCCTGTGATGCTTATATGTATCATGTTTTATGTTGTGCATATGAATTATTGTTAATGCCATGGATTATTTACGTTAGCAGTAATCTTGTGCTTACTCTGATTTAAATGTGTTTAATTTGATTTGAATGCATGTTATTAATTAAGTATGAGAATGATGTTGTTCTGCACAGTAGCATTTTCCCGACCAATGGGATGACGGCTGGGGGAGCGTTACACGCTGCTTGGGCCATTTACTCACCCAAGGGCCAACTGGTATCTTCAGGTGGCATTTGTCTGGATCCATCAATGAATAATGTGGTTGAGTATAGTGTCATTATAGAACTATTACCTGATGCCATTTCACATGGTGTTCAATATTTATAGGTTCTCTTGGAATCCCAGTTAGTCGTATGTCAGTTAAATGACAATTACCATGTGCGAGACCCCACTCTACTCCGACGATTTCTACAGGTACAACTTTTGGAATGATACTTTGATTTTCTTACTTATAATAACATACCTAGAAGTTCTAATCATGTATCTGATGCATATGCTAATTATGTTTTATATTGGAATTCATCACATAACTAATTAAAGAAAACATATTCATGCATGTACAAATTGTAACATATATAAGTAAAGTTGAACCAAATTTTTTATATTTCATCTTCTCAAAAAATATGGTGTCATAGTAAAAAATGGGGCTCACACCCTCAAAATACATATATGGCCGGTATAGATATGTACATAGAATCTACTCCTATGGTACCAAGTTCATATCATGATAACACACTAAGGAGTTCGCGAGATGCCTGGACAGTCGCACCCACACATGGGGAAATCCCACCACCTGCCGCTGCATAGCCTCTGGCAGATCCTCCACTTGAACCATAGGAATCATGTGCATCAATCGAGACAGGTTCCCCTGCACATTATGTAGCACTCTCTCTGCATCTCCTCCCGCATGCTCATCTCCCTGTCTCCTCCACCAATTTAATGGGAATCCATCTTCTCGTCATGAACCTACTTCTACGTGACAAAGCAATTGTTAATACTTGATACCATACAAAAATATTTTCTTTTTTTATTCTTTTTGAAAAACACAAAAAAAATTTAAATATATAAAATACATTTCTTACCAATATCACTGTTGGAAAAACTTGGAGGCAAAGACATATTTGGATCCCCTTTGTAGTCGATCTTAGCATAAGGATAGTCATGAATGGATATAACCTGTCGATGCCACCAAAAAAAAGAACTCATCATTGTAGGGGGTTGGCACCCTACCACCTCCTAGTTGCCTCATCACATCAGTCCACCATGACATGGTTGGATCATGCGGTCCATGTGGAATAATCTCTACTCTAGGGCTCAAGCCTGAAACCCACTCAATAAAAAAACTACACAGAATGGATGCAAATCCAAAATTTCTTTCTCCCTTGTTTGCAATCCCATCAGCTGGTGAATTGGATGGTCTTCCTTGCAGAGATTACAACTTCGACTTCTTCTTTTCTATGTTTCCCTCACTGACATTATTAGTGGGTTTCTTATCCCCCTTACCCTTATTTGTCTATTTTTTCTTTCCATCGGGATGTTGTGTGGCCTTCGAGTTATTGGTCTGGTTGGCCGGTGTCTTCTATATTGACAATTGTTGCAATTGATATGAAAGATGATCCACGCGAGCTTTTTTTTCACTGAACCAACAATACCATCAGCATGTGGTCTGGATCTATGTATGGTGTTGTCAATTATTGACCGTGGTGCATCTGGAAAAATCTTGTAAAGTAAACCAAACTGAGAGTAAATCATCTCTATTTGTTGAGCTCTCATTATCGCACCTTCTTCTAAAAAAACCCTCGACGTTGTGACGTCTTTGGATAGATAAGGTACCAATGAATTAAGGAACCACTCAAGAAGGAATGTTGGTGGGATTGATACTTTTATCAAACTCTTTCGGTGTCTCCATTCTTAGATGTGATCAGAGATATGGTTCACCTTGGTCTGCTCAAAATTGGTCAGCAACTTGGTGCCCGCATCGTATCTCACAGGTAATTGAAAATGGTTTAAGAAATCCATAGCCAATTTGCCAAAGGAAGAGTATCTCAAGCAGTCGAGCTCAATGTACCATTTCGTGACACTCCCGATGAGAGTGCGTTGAAACAAACACAATTGTATGGAGTCATCTCTCAGGGAGTTGGATGAGCACCATAGGTGGAAGGTTGTCACATGATCGCCTAGATATTCATTATGCTTAGCTTCAAACTTTGGAATGTCCGAAGGCAACTTGGTCGACATAGGAGGCCAATGCAGATTGTGAAAAATAGGGTCGTTTAGGAATCTTGACAAGTCTGGAAAATGCAAAGTTTCCAGAAATGAAAGTTTGGGTTGTTGGTTGTAACCAAGGAAAAAGGATCCTGGAGTTTGGATGGCACCATTTTTCTAGGATAATTTAGGTTGTTGGCCAGGGTTCTGGTAAAAACCATGGTCGTGACCAGTGTATGGATTCTGTGTTTGTTGAGACATCATCGGCTGACTCCTATAATAGGACATAGAAGGTTGGGCTTGTGTTGCATTCCAAGTATTTGGGGAAGGGTTTCCCCCTGCCGATCCGACGGGCATAGGTACTGATCCTTGCCTGGGGTTCCATTGGCTGTGGAAAAAATTTCCCCCAGTTGACCTCCCTGACGAGGGAACTAATCCCTTCCATGAATTCCAAGGTCCTTGTGAGGAAGGAATTCCTGGGTTTGCCCCCTGTGCAAGAATAGTACCCTGCATAGGATTTTGTTGTCCATAATCAGGGTTTCCACAGGTTGAGACGGTAGCTGATGAGAATGCATTGTTATTATTGGCCCTTGGTTATTGAATGTAAGTGAATATCAAGGAAGAAAAGGTCAAACAGGAACTTCACGGGAGACACAGTGACTGCTACTGGGTCGAAGTGAGCAAAAGAGCAGAAAAGAAGGAGCGAAGTAAGAGAAAGCAAGCCATTGGATGAGGAGATCGAGGATGACATATCAACAAGGAATATGGATCATGGACAACTCAGGAAGCGGAAAAATCCATCGTTTGATGCTTTGGAGCACCGCATGAGAAGGAGGAAAAGATAGGCTAGCGAAGACCTGGAAATATGGGTCAAGCTGACCTAGGGTTTTAGACACCTAGGGTTTTGGTATCTAGGGTTTTGGCACCTAGGTTTTGACCTAAGAATATCGGTGAGCTATTGTAATGTACAAATAAAAGTCAAGAGGACCTGGGTCGGGTTGGTATGATATTATTGTTGATCTAGTTGTATTGTTGTGTGAGAGACTATTGTTGTGTATGAGAGAGAAGTGCTAAGAGTGAGAGCCTTCTGATATTGTAAGATCTCCATTTGGGTGTGGATATCAGTCCTACGGCTGGGTGTGCAAGAAGGGGAGAGATTGAGAGAAGAATAAGAAGATATTCTATCTAAGAGCATAGAAAAGAACTGTATGCTTCACCTTATATATTATAAATCATATGTCTATGGACATATCCCTAGAGAGAGGGTGAACCATGTATATTTCATGTCAAGTGTGTGATTGATGCTCTATTATGTGTTGTTGATATCTTGTTACTGCGTTGTTGTATCAGATCTGATAAATAGATGTGTAGAGTAGATCTAGACTGATAAGTGATATATGAATGCTATAGTATGTTATTACATTAGATCCACTTGATATTTCCCTGGTTGTAGACATCTCTATCCTGCAACCTCCTCATAGCTTCTTTGGGTGAGACTGCATCTTCCTCCCAGGTGTTCCTGAAAGGGCCAGTAGCTAGGGCGTGTTGGTGCACTGCATAAGCGTTGAACCCTGGGTCTGCCCCTGTGCCAACAAATGGTTCCATTGCTGGGACAAGAATATTCTTAAGGGAATGTCAAGGTGGTTCCCATCGAAGACAGAGATCCAAAAGTGGATAGAGGATCAAGAGAAAGAATTTGTTGAAGCCCAAAACAAGAACCCTAATATTAGTACAGAGGATTGGCTAGGAAGATATATCTTCACCGACATTCACGAGATCTTCTTTGGAGGAATCCATAAGAAGCTATATGAGTGGTTAGCTAGGTTAGCAGATACATAGTTCAAGATCAGAACTAGATCTCCTGTAGTTTGGATGCCATCGTTGATCCAGAAGGTCAAGAGAGTCGATAACGTTGTATCCAGAGCAGTAGATCACTGGTTCAATAGCACCATTGTTGTGAGGTATTCTACCCTACGGACTAATAAGCTAGGGCTCTAAACTTATACGCAGATCATGACCCTTAAGATTTAACTTTTAACCTTCTACCCAAAGTCTCCACCCCTTTTCTCAGGCAAACACGGGAAGAATAAACCAACCTTTTTCCAATGGTTGAAGTAGATCCTCCGTTGAGTTGTTATCTCCTTTCTGCTGCTGCTCCTTCCACAAAGCTTCCTGCAATCAAGACAAACTGTGCATGCATGCTACTAATCTACTAGGGGGTTAGAGATAAAACATAGATCAAATATCATAGATGAGACTCATGTATTCGGGACGGGAAAAGTATCTTTTTCATTAATCTCAATATGAACCAACTTACAATGATTTCTGAGATCGGCCACCATTCCACGATCCTGATCCTGGGCTCTTCCTCTTCTTTCTG
>ML781336.1:670674-683462 GCA_009831015.1 Picea engelmannii
TCAATATGAACCAACTTACAATGATTTCTGAGATCGGCCACCATTCCACGATCCTGATCCTGGGCTCTTCCTCTTCTTTCTGTCCTCCAACTGCTGCTGCATGAAGTTCTCCTAAAGCTTGAGGCAAGGCTAAAGGGTTGGGATAGAACTGGCTTACCAATTTGGCAGAGTTTCTTTGCTATGATTTTCCCCCCTTGAATAGTACCCCTACCCCTCCTTTTATAGGCTAGAAGGAGCTAGGGTTTTTGGAGAACTCTCGGCCATGCATGGCTCGGAGTTCCAGTTAACTGACAAAAAGCCTCGTGTCCCGGCGGAAACTTTCCTGATTTTTTGCTTTGTTAGGTACCCGCGGGCTGTTTTGGGTTAGCCCGCGGATGCCCGCGTGCATTATAAGGACAACAAGCGGATGCCCGCGCCCAGTGAGAAGGTAGGGCGCGGGTTGCTTGTTTTAAGTGGTTTTTTGAGGATTTGTTCAGCATGGCTTTGGCTAGGAAGAGGCATGAGTTGGCCTGATGCCAGGTAAACCTGTGTAGTGCATTTTAGGGTTATAACAACCATTGGAGGTTACATCACCGAGTTCACTGTTGACATAGTAGAATCATATAGCCTAGCTGAGAGATACTTTTTCAGGGGACCCAGAGGAAAATTTTTACATTTTCTGAAGTTTAGAATCAAGATGCTCTTGCATGAGAAGAACATCTTGAAGATACAGTAGATCGATTGGATCTGAAAAAGGATAATGTTCCAAGATTTAGATAGCGACAGTGACACAGAAGCTGGACATACGCGCAGTGGAAAAGTGTTCAGAGAATCCCATCTTATGGACCTTTTCAAGCAAAACTACGGGGATGAGGGTTTCTACAATGGAGAAGAGGCAGATCTGACAGATGAAGAACATTCAGAGCCCACTAGGGCAGATGAAGGAAAAGATGAAGAACCTCGCCAGGATGAACCAGAAACTTCAGGAACTACACAGACCATTGAAGTAAGTACTATTAATCCTCCTGTTGTTTCAACAACACTTAATAATCAAAATATTCAGAACCACCTAAGCCCTCAGAGCACTGTTACTATTAGTTCAACATCTACTCAGACAGGAAACCTAGTAAGCTCTATGGCAGATGAGATGAGGCTCCCTATATTTAGGGGAGATGGATATGAAGATCCTGATCAACACTGGTTCCTGTGCAAAGCATTATGAAATATTAAAATTGTCATCGACGAAGCTGTTAAGAGAACCCAATTCAACACCACTCTAAGAGATCATGCACTGAGTTGGTACATGAAGCTTGTCCAAGGACTTGCATAGCCTCATCCACTGAATGAGATTAAGAACACACTGATTGGAGAGTTCAAGAAACCCAAATCAGAGTCACAATGTATTATAGAGCTGAAGGAGATCAATCAAAAGGTTTCCAAACCTGTCTGGGAATTCGATCAGAGATTCAAGACCTTAACATGATGTTTAACTTTCAAGATCCCAGATGAGAAGAACAAGGAATGGTTTATCGCTGCTGTCTTACCACACATCAACATTCCTCTGATGCAATAGAAGATGTCTTCACAATCTAAGGTGTTGGATATTGCCATGAAGCTTGAATCATCCCCTATGGAAGAATCCATCTCAGATATGAGCCAAATCTTGATCCAACTAACTAGTTTGTCTCTGTAGGTCAAGGATATGAAGAAAGACAAGCGAAAGGACAAAAGAGAATATCTCTGGTGTGTTAGATGCAGATTAGAAGGCCATGATAAGGAACATTTTCCCCTATTTCATGAGTATTTTTCCTTTGGATCACTGAGCCCATTAAAGTAAGTCAACCTACCCTCGTGCGATGTATGCAGAAATAGACATCGCCCAGGTGAGTGCTATTACATGCAGAAGTATGTTTAGACACCCAAAACTTTGTATTGCATGTTCTATAAGTCATTAGGGAATGATGATAAGGATTTTAGAGGTTACGATCTCATGCACGAAATATCAAAAGACATATACAAGATCCAAGGTGAAGTACAGAAAGAAGAAAACACTCTGCAGTACAACTCTCCAAGGAGAGGAAATTTCACTCCTCATGGTGGATTCACAGGATGAGTACGAGGAGGAGGTATGGGTCGAGGCCAAAAATAGATCATCTATTACAACTGTGCATAACCAGGACACTTGGCAAGGGACTGTCAGAACCCTTGCACTACTTGCAGTTATTGCAACTCTTTCAAGCATGTTATCGAGGACTGTCTTGTGCTGCTAGCCAAGGTTCAGGGAAGATGAGGACCTCACCAGAACCTGCATATACAGTTAATCAAAGAAGAACCCCATGGAGCAGACCCTAGATTCCTTTTTATCACTCAAGGAGGCGTTGTTACATGAGCAAATAGACTGGCCCAAGGAAAAACTACATAATATTTAGTAGTCAAAAAAGATGCAGAGAAGACCCAAAATTTTGATGCCAATAAAGAAAGACAAGTATTCGAGGAGGCAAGAAAATATTTTAAAGGAGACCAAAGTTCGTCATCAAAGACATGACCAAAAGTAAAATAATATGGAATGCCTTAGGAATTTGATCAGTCTACTTCACCAAAAGAAGAAATAGAGGTAAGAAAGCTCATGGAATTTTTATACACTTGCATTAAGCTGATTGAAGATGAGAACGTTGTAGAAGAGCTATATAATTTAACCAGACAATATGAACTAGGAAATATATACCCCTTACTGAATAGGGAAGTACACCAAATCGAAAAAAGGAGAAGGACGAATAAGGAACTACACTTGAATGCTCAAATAGGAGAATATGATATAGACTATGTGGTCCTCGACTTAGGGTCGGAGGTTAATGTCATGACGAAGAAAACCTGGGCACTGATGGGAAAACCCAAGTTGATCTATTCCCCTATCATTCTTAGGATGGCCAATTAACAAGTTGTTAGCCCATTTGGATGATTGGAACATATCCCTGTGGACATCGGCTGAGTAATAACGTTTGCATATTTTGAGGTAATTGAAATTGTTGATGACATTTTCCCTTACCCTGCACTATTAGGAATTGATTGGGTCTTCAACAATTATGTTATCACATAATCATGTATGAGGGGTGTTTTTCATTTGGAAAAGGCACTAGGGAGAAAAAAATGGCAAAACTCATGCTAAAAACCCACTTTTCCTAAGTTTGGAGGCCCGAGCGCATGATACTAAGGAGCAAGCAGATCTCGGTGGCCAAGACTTGCGCGCTTAGATATGCGATCAAGGATAAATTCTGGGACCCCTTTGTCATTCTACCTTTATCTCGGGGGGGGGGGCTAGAATGAGAAGTAAAGAGCACTCAGATCTGGGCAATCGAGATCTGCACGCCCAGATCTACGGTGTAGGTTCCATTCTAGACCCCCCTTGCTTTTCTACCTTTAATGGGGGGGCTGTCCAGAATGAGGAATTTTTGGATGTGGGCCCCTGCTATCATGTCTCCCTCTTGTGATTTCAGACCCCCTCCCACCTAAGACCACTTATCGCCTCCATTACTGCCTTCACCTCCCTCTACCATTTATCCTCCACTCCATCTCTCACCTCCGTCCATCACATCCTCCACTCATCACTGGGCCATAGCCCCTTATCACTCCTTTCTGTAACCTCTTACTATTCCATCCTCCGCTTACCACCTTCACCTCTTGATGACATGTGTCATCTACTCCTACCTCTCTCATTCCCCTGTTAGATCTCTCGCTCCCCTCCTACCTTTCGCTACCTCACATCTGATCTCCACTCATCTCGATGTCATATCCCTCTCTGCTTCGCCCCTCTTACCTTCTGACACCTACCCCTATCCCTTCCATGTCATCCCTGTCATATTAACGGGTGTCCCTAACCTAGTCTTTCCCATCACTCTTTCCCTTCAGCCTTCACGTTCTCCCTCTCTATGTCAGCATTCCTGATGCTCCATGTCACTTCCACCCGTGTCCTATCCATTTTCTTATGGAACTTCTCGTCTGGTGCCACAAATCCCATTTCTCCGCCAACTGGTGCTTCCACCTCAACACCCCTTGTCTCACCTTCACATTGTTGGTGCCATCACCCTCCCAGTCATACCCTCATCCACATCCACCATCTGGTTCCCCTCACAGCAGTCCAACGAAGAAACAACAACCAAAGGGAGACCACCACGTCTTGCAGGTGTAGAGTTGACCAAACCTTGCCTGATCTTGAGAAATAAGTTATTGAGGTAGTTGATGGTTGTTGAACGTCGTATCCTTCCATAAATAGAAGGTTGGGAAGGGACAAGCATAGAGGCAGACTGTCAGTCCATCCTAACAAAGATCACATCTAATAGACGACTACATGGGTAGTCTTCCCATTGTCTGCATGTGCAACCTAACATAGAAGCTCATCAACGTAAAGCCTTGAATGCATGATATGATCGGTCTCAGACAGTCCAAGCCAGTCTGAGTATATGTAGGATTTTTTTCCATTTTTGTTAGGTTAGATGGTTGAGCTAAGCTCCCACTATCAACCACCTACACACAAGAAGAAGAACAAGTAGAGAATTTAGGCTAAATGATAACATTGGGAATTTCAATATGGGAGATATTATACTAGATCTAGGATTTGAAGTGAATGTACTACCGAAAACTACATGGAAATGCATGGGAGAACCTACACTGGGATACTCAAATGTTCAATTGAAGCTAGCAAATCAACATAGAGTCCTCCCAATAGGTATCCTGAAAGGGGTAATGGTAGATTTGGATGGCGTGTGCAGTAAGGCATACTTTGAAGTCATCGAAATAGTACATGACACAACACCTTACCCAATGCTACTAGGTCTGGATTGGGCATTCGACAACCAGGCCATCATTAACTTAAAAACTAGAAAAATGACATTTGAGTACGGGTGTTACACATGAAATTTTCACACCTAGGTACCTCGCCCTAAGTGTCGTAAAGTGTCATATAAGTGTCTCATACACCTTGACACCATGGAATAGCCTATGTCACAATCCCTAGTCAATGTGGAGGAGGGATATTTTACATGAAGGCCAAAATACCAAGTACACATGAATTATTATTAATATTCATGGAAAAGGAATTGAATAAGTGTGAGAATCAAGTGCACATGAATTATTATTAATATTCATGAAAAATAAAGAAATTAAGTGTGAGAATCCACCTCACATTTTGTTTCCTATTTTTTAGGGAAGGTGGAGGATCTCATAGATGGTTGAAATATTTTCTCCTTAAAATCCTTGAGAGATATTTCCTCCCCAAAATCCTTAAGAGATATTTTCTCCCTAAATATCTTAGAGATCCCTTTCTTAGTGGATCTAATGAGAGATCCTCTCCATAGTGGTTAAGCCTCCAAATCCTATATAATTAGGGATTTCCATGGAGGAGGGAGAGAGAAGAGTTTAGAGATACCAAACTTATGATCTCATGAGGAAGGTGTCATTTGGAACATCAGCATTCTGTGTGTGGACTGTTTAGGAAAGGGTTTGGACAAGGGGAACTTGATGAAGCTGCTGCACTCACATCTATGGTTGTAAGTATTCTTCATTGTTGTTCTCATTAATATAACATGCTTGGCCTATTTATTTCAAGTCTGTGTTTGATCTCACATGAACTTGTCTCTAGTAGATAGATATGTTTCGAG
Source organism: Picea engelmannii (assembly GCA_009831015.1). Lineage (NCBI taxonomy): Eukaryota > Viridiplantae > Streptophyta > Pinopsida > Pinales > Pinaceae > Picea > Picea engelmannii. Next base: position 676,308 of record ML781336.1, read on the forward strand.
CTAATATTAGTAGAGTAGGAAGTTGGTTGTATCTTTGTTTATCTACAGGTCTTATCGAGGAGTTTAAGATTGAAGCTCAAATTGGACTGTGCAGGGACAAACACCATTAAAAGGTACTTCTTTTCTCCTTCCTCCTCACACATTAGTTTATGTAGATCTAAAAGGAAGTCAGTGTCCATGTTAAGAACCTTTTGTCTTAGAGTTAAGGGTCTATCTCTCAAGAGGAGGTCTACCTGTCTACAGGGATATTTTCCTTCAACACGGGGGACTATAGGGTCATATCCCCACTCGACCCATCAGAAGGAGAGAGGTTGGTAGAACCCACTTTTCTGGAGTTAGAAGATATCGGCCAGTTGTACAGAACAACTGTGCGCGATACAGACTACATAAACCCAACTACAGACGAGGTACTCAGTTGGTGGAGGATTACTTCATGCACAACAGACTTAGACACTGGGTTAGAAAACTGGCAGCAAAGACTACACGAAGTATCCACAATAAGGTGTGCAATAATAGACCATGTAGTAAGATGGCTTGGCATAGAAATCATAGGACCACCCAGTTTTCACGGGCTAAATGATTTCGAAACTTTTTTGACACAATATGAAGATGAAGTATTAGAAAACTAGAGACTATTAGCACTAGATTTAGCACTAAAGGCTACACCTGCAAGATGGTGGGGTGTGCACAAAGAGACTATCACATATTGGTACCAATGCAAATGATTACTGTGCATAAGGTTCCATGTAGAACATATATGGAATGACTGATAGAAATATGATGGACTAGGAACACCGGCAGAACATTTGGAGGCATGTAAAACACTGTGGAAAATGATACCACCAAAAGAATGGTCTCACATATTTATTCATAATTTAAAGGGAATACCAATGAATTGGTATACGGACCAAGAAATGTGAAAATGAACCAAGACATGGATGAGACTCCAACAGAACGTTACAGTCACTTTCTCCTTCAAGCATGAGAACCCCAACATAGACACGACCCTGAAATGGATCAGAGACGTCATATTCATTACATAACCAGAAGTTGGAATTATCACAGAGAAATAACAAAAAAATAAGCAGACAGTCAAGGAACTACTGTCATGCTACCACGTACAGGAGGAAGCACCGAATGAAGATGATCCACGTGACATTCAGATCGAATAAGTCGAAGGCAAGAGAGATGTGGAAGGTCCACCCTTAGAGTCAAAGGTCATCTCTGCACCACTCAAGATAAAGAAGGTTAACATCAGGACCACCAAGTAGCCCAAAAAGGATAGAATTGGGAATTACTGGGACAAACAGACACTAGAAAGCATCACAAAATTGTTGTGTGAATACAACGACCTTTTCCCCACAAACTTTACAGAAATGAAAGGAATAGCTGGAGAACTAGGAGAAATCAAAATACCAATCAGATTCAATGTGAGACCCATTAAACAACGATCCTATAGATTGAAACCCATATATAAATAGAAAGTTAAAGATGATATCGATAGGATGCTTAAGGTAGGCATCATCGAACCAGTCGAAGAATCAGAATGGATAAGCCTGATCATAGTACAGGACAAGAAATAGGGAAGAGGGATCAGGATATGCGTTGACTTGAGGAAGATGAACAATGCATGCCTACACGACCCATTTCCCACACCATTCACGGATGAAGTACTAGATAATGTAGGAGGCCATGAATCTTACTCATTCGCAGATGGATTCTCAAGATATCGTCATATTAAGATAGAACAGGAGGATAGACACAATACCACGTTCACGACAGAATGGGGATCTTATTAGTATACAGTCATGTTGTTCAGACTGAAGAATGCACTTGCGATATTTTCTAGAGTGGTCATCGTAGCCTTTAAGGAATTCATCCATCAATTCCTTGAAGTATACGTAGATGACTGGACAGTTTATAGCCTATTGAAGAATCATGTGGAAGTTTTAAGACTGATGCTAGAATGATGCAGACAGTGCCAGATATCACTGAATATCAAGAAATGTATATTTGGAACACCATTTGGGATAATATTGGGACACATAGTATGCAAACAAGGTTTGCTAGTGGATCTGGCCAAAATTGTAGTCATTGTTAACCTACCAGCACCAAAAACAGTCTCCCAACTAAGAGAAACATTAGGACATATGGGATATTACAGAAAATTCATCAAAGGCTATGCACAGATTACTACGCCAATGGAAATTTTTTTAAGAAAGGATACAAAGTACCAATTCAATGACGAATGCCAACATGGTCTTGATACCCTAAAGGAAAAAATGGTTACTACACCTATATTAGTATTTCCAGATTGGTAGAAAACATTCCATGTACATGTAGATGCATTAGCGATAGCACTTGGAGCTATCTTAGCACAACCAATAGTAGGAGACTTTGATTTCCCGATAACGTTCACAAGAAGAAAACTATCAGACTCTGAAAATAATTATAACACGACAGAAAGAGAAGGCCTAGCTATGGTTTATGCACTACAGAAATACAAACATTACCTATTGGGAAAACATTTTAATATTTTTACTGATCACTCAGCCCTGAAATACGTAGTTAACAAGCCAATGTTGGGGGGGAGAATTTGTCGATGGTTAATGTTGTTTCAAGAATTTGACTTCAAGGTAATAGTCAAACCAGGAAAATTGAATGCAAGACCTAATCACCTATCGAGGGTTACAAATGGAGAGGAACCAATGAACTTGGAGGACAACTTTCTAGATGCACAACTATTTTTGGTATAGATTGTTGACGATTATTTTGCATAGATCATCCAATACTTGAGCACAGATGATGCGCCAGAAGAATCTACCATTGTGTAGAAGAAGAACCTGGTAGTCCGCGCAACCGACTATCAACTAATCACAGGGAATCTATACAAAATGGGTGTAGATAGCATCTTATGAAGATATGTACTAGACCATGAATGACCAAGAATATTAGTAGAAGCTCACGAGGGAATAACAGGAGGGCACTATGCAAGAAAATCTATTGCACAGAAGGTACTACGTGCATGATTATGGTGGCCAATGATACATAGAGACTCGAAAGAGTACTGTCAACAATGCGATGTCTGTCAAAGGGTAGGCAAACCCAACAGAAGGGATGAGATTCCACTACAACCGCAAGTGACACTACATGAATTTGAAAAATGGGAAATAGACTTTGTGGGACCCATTAACCCACCCACCAAGAGAATAGGGGCGAGATATATTATCACCACGACAAAATACTTAACAAGATGGGTGGAAGCTGAGCCAGTAAAATATCACAGCACTGAAACAATGACACATTTTCTATTTGAACAGGTAATTACCAGATTCAGGTGCCCAAGAATTTTGATGAGTGACCAAGGAACGCACTTCATAAACAAAACCATCCAAGTGATGCTTGAAGACTTTGAAGTTCATCACCAAAAAATCACACCGTATCATCCACAGGCAAATGGCATGGTAGAAGCCTTCAACAAAATTCTAGAGAATGCCTTGACGAAGATATGCAACGTCAATAGGGACGATTGGGACCTCAAGGTACCCGCAGTATTATGGGCATACAGAACCACATGAAAAAAGTTGGCAGGTCACACACCATTCAAACTAGTCTATGGTCAAGAAGCAGTAGTCCTGTTAGAATTTCTAATACCGAGCCTACGTGTAGAAACTATCCAAATGAGGCGCAACCTAGGAAATACTGAATCAGTTATTGTCAATGGAGGAAGACCGAATCTTGGAAGGATTCCATCAACAAGTACAAAAAGAAAGAGACAAATCTTGGCATGACTGCCACATAAAGAGGAAGGTGTTCAAAGAAGGAGATCTAGTATTGCTCTACGACAGTAAAGCATTGTAGCACCCAGGAAAGATGTGGATGCATTGGTTAGGACCTTACGAGGTAAAAGTTTTCACAGAGGGAGGAGATGTACAATTAAGAGATATAGTAGGCACATATCTCAGAGGAATGATCAATGGGATATGGTTGAAGCTGTACAAAGACAGTCGACCCCCCACCGTACAGTTAAAAAAAAAAATGCCTAAAAATGATGCACAACGTGATGAACAAGCCACATACGAAACACGAAGCCAGCGAGGGAAAACATAACGGCCATATCAAAAAAGGGAAACAAGCGGGAAAAGGAAAAGTTGGCAAAAACACGTTGACAGGACAACACAAGGCAGAGTTAAAGCAAGCCAAGGATGGATGGGATGTCGCACTAAATGTGCCAACTGGAGATGACAAAGTAAGCATAATGGAAAGTATGAAACAATTGTGGATGCATTGAACCTACATTTATGGGGCATTAATCACATAAGGTAGGAAGCATCCTCAACAAGCTTCATGGAACACCCATACAACACATGAGTACATAAGTAGTTAGTCTATTTGCAAAAGGAGAACAAAGAAAGAGAAATAGAAGCCCGAATGCACAGAGCGAGATTGCAGATATTACCCAAGATATTCAAACCAAGTAGACGTTCGAAAGGAACCACTATGGCACCACCAAAACCAACGGAAGCAAGCCAGATAGCCAGACCAACTAGGGTGAAGACTAGGTCACGAGGGCCACGGGAAGAAAATGAGCAGCAGCCACCGGAGATCATTGATATTGATGAAATCCTATCACCAGAGGAAATAATAGTCTAATCAACACTGATACAAGAAGATATCCCACAGCCCCAAGTGGAATCCATGAAAGAGGACACACCAACAGTGGCGTAGGAGCCTCATAATGAAGCAGTAGAAACCCATTAGGAAGGACAGCTAGGAAATGCCGAAGTAGCCATGGAAATAAACAAAAGCACACAAAACCCAAAAGTAGAATTACAACCAGACATTCCACAAATACCCATCCCAGACTTTTCTTTCTCAGCCACGCTAACTGGCGAAATGTGCAAGGCTTGGGAAGAATGGATAGCGAAGTAGCAACCAGAAGTTGTTGGAAATTTGAACCAACCAACACAGCAGGAGGACATGATTTAGATATTGATATCACCTCGAAAGAAACCATCTGCAGAGATTGTGCTATCTCACATAACAGAGGGGATACAGGTGGACTCATAGCTATTGGGTCACGTCGGGAAGCTCAAGTTCTTCGACAATGACGTAGAAGATGACAGAAAATATCCAGAGCTAGCACCACAAATCTTTATGGAGACAATAGTCGTGAACCCTCTCAGAGGAACTATCACTAAACCACACAAGTGGGCAGCTAGACTGGACAGAACTATAATTTTAGGATTGCTGAAGATACCACACTTTGGCAAAGGACAATATGTGATGGCATGCATCAAACAACTGTTAGTAGTCACACATGGAGGGGATGTATGGCTATACAAACCCATCCCCATAACTATTGAAGTTATTGTGTAAATAACAAGACTACCCATCCAGGGTATGGATCCTGTGCTGATTCTAGATGACAAGTCCAAGGAAAAATCATTGGCAGAAGAGATGAAGAAGAAGTATGGAACTGATAGGGGAACAAGAGGCATTATAATCAAACAAATTAATGATGCCACCACTCAACTGGGCCAAATATCTTAGCCTGCAAACTGCTAAGAAAATGCCACAAAGATGAAGTACCGGGAGGAGTCATCGTTGTTGTAGCTCAGTGCCCAAAAGGCACCTTCATGAGCTGGGTGCCATACCTGTCAAACTTGTTCCAAATAGATTGAAAAGACGTGTAGGACACATGTATGGAATTTCATTACTCATGGTTGATTACTCTCATAGCTTTCATGGGATGGAAAGAACCGGACCATGTCACCTTCTGTACCACACCACAGATAGGAGGAGTCAGATATCGCATCCTGAAATATGCACAACTTGCCAATCATAAGAAGGAGAATGGAATTATATTTGAAGCTTACTTATGTGAAATGAAGGAAGTGATCAACCAAGCATGGAGAATAACACTAGAGGATGTTGCACGATACGGGGGCATCGCCAATTTCTGGTCTAGGCGACAAGCCATGTGGATACAACCAAGGCAGGACCCACATAAACAATGGCTACAGATGCACTACTGCACAAACAGGGAAGGAGGGGCCAACTATACCCAGGGAAGTACTGGCACAAATAGGAGAAGGAGGGGCCCTGCAGGTGGAAGCACAGCCTCCAAAAATCCCAATATCCAAGAAACTAGGAACGGGCCAAATCAAGTTGACTCAAGCAGAGGGTGGCTGAGAGAAGCTAGGGACCCAGAAGGGGAGAAAAAAAACCACTCAGCTGACCAATGAAAAATAGAATCCAGCTGAGGGAGCACAAAAAACCACAATGAACCCCATCACAGAGGAACCAGGGGGAACTAAGAGACCAGTGGTACAGGAAACAGGTGTGCATAAGAAATCAAAGGCACAATGACCACCACCAAAATACACAATCATAGAGGACAATGGTGAGATGATTGCCAAAATGGTCCAGGATTGCCTCGCAGAGGACTTCGATCATGCAAGGCACCATAGGGATAAACTGCAGAAGGAACTGGCAGAAATGGGACAACTCCTGAAGAAATTCGGAGAAGCCCAGATTACGAGTAGTAGTAGAGGCATAGAGCCATACATCACACAGACCATAGAAAATATAGAGGTAGGAGAACGTGACTCAGTTCTTTCAAAGCCACATTCCATGGTCTACATAAATCCTAGCATGCTACGAATGAATGATATTGTGGGATAGACACCACTGAAGGATTTGGATCAGATCCAATTGGTCTTAACATGGATGCCAACAAAGGCCTTATACCAATTGCAGGTTAGTGTCAACCACAAGATATAGTCTCAAACACATAAAAACTTGGTCGAGCTACAATAAGCAACAATGAAGCGGGAAACACTGGAAACAGTTTGCGCGCAGGCCAAATCTGAAAGAAACGCATAAATGAGTTGGAATGCAGAGTGGAAGAAATTTTTGGGAAACTTCCAACCAGGGATGATTTTAAGGATGGAAATTTATTTTAAAATGTAGAAACCTTAGCGAATCTTACTAATCCTTCATATGCCAACTATAAATGATTGGCGATATTTTTGTAAAAATATTCAAATTTCTAAGGATTTTATATAGCTTTTATAAAATTTTGACGATTTTTAAGGTAAAATAATTTTATCCTATAGAATTTGGGCGAATCATTTTTAAAATAGCGAATCT
>ML781336.1:683512-741982 GCA_009831015.1 Picea engelmannii
ATAAAATTTTGACGATTTTTAAGGTAAAATAATTTTATCCTATAGAATTTGGGCGAATCATTTTTAAAATAGCGAATCTCGTTTTTGGAAAAACCATGGAAAATTAGCCCATGAGCGAAATTTAGCCCCTAAAATCATCCATGCTTCCAACTATTGTGCAAGGAAGAAGACTCCCAGTTGTGGAAAAGATCGATCAGATTACGTAGGCAATTGATCAGTATCAGAAGGATATCGAGACTCTCTGTGGACAGATTAGACCGACAACTCCACCAACAGTAAAGGAGCAAAGGAAGCAGGAAGCAACAGTGTAACTCCAAGAACTAGAAAAACAGGTCAGCACAACAGTTGACTTGCTGGATAAAGCAACGCAACTTTGGACAAAGCTGGAAGAGGATCCATAGGTCCAAAAATGGGAGAAGGAGGAGGAAAGGATCAATGAAACGATCCAAGAATTCAAGAAGCAACAGAATACCATCCCAATTCCTGAATGGGTCAAGGGGACACAAGAGCTAAAGAAGTTACAGGCAGAAATTCTCACTGTGCAAACACAGAAACATGAGCGTCAGGCTCAAATAGAACCATTGCAAGAACAGATAGCAGCAGTACTTGAGCAGGTAGAAGAAGCCAGAACACAGTCAGCATGGACTCATCTAGAATGTGCAGGACTGATGAGCAAAGAAGTGGCATTGCAAATAGTCGATATCATCCAGGAGAAAACTACATAGGCACTGACAAAAGCAGCATAATTGTAGAAAAAGTTCCAGACGATCACCAGGGAGATCGAGGAAGCACAACACAATTAGGTGACTTGGGACAAGTCACATTTTAGTGTTGGGGGCCTATTGGTAGCAGGCTGAAGTGGAAAGAAGGATGATCATGGGAAAGAAATCATGCAAGAAACTGAAGTGACAACTGGCAAAATATCAACACGCGTGAATGCAAGAAAGAGTGCATGAAGGAAAGCGACAGCTGGAGGAAGAACAACACGTGAATGGGAGAAAAACCTAATGTAAGAAGGGTTAGGGTTTTGGTAATACTATGTAAGTTATCGAAGATCCTGAAATGTATAAATATAGATACAAAAGTATCATATAGGGTTGATCTTATGTTAGCATGTATGGGGATTACGATTGTTATTGAGTGATTTTCGGGTATTACTATTATTTTAGAGTGTAGGTGATACGTGAAGGGTTTTGAGTTGTATGAACTGAGTTTATTAAGATTTTGAGCAAGGAATATATGAGGGAAGTTAGATCTGAGTATTAGACCACATGTTGTAGAGCCTGGTGCGATCTAGTTCGCCTCACATAGATCTTACCTAGTTTTGCAGAGAATTGTAAGCGCGTGGTGCAAGGAAATCAAGAACCACCATAATAAAATATCCAAGAGCCAAATATTTGTGGATGTAGCCCAGGGATGGGTGAACCATAGTAATATCTATGTAATATAATGAATGCATGCATATCTTTCCTTTCTTTTAGCAATTAATGGTTGAATTTGATGAGTGAGTTAATACATTGTCGTGAGTATGCTATATCTTGCTGGAATTATACTATGTAATGTATATATGCGACTTCAAGAAATAAGTAGATCACAGTAACAGTTCACAGAATAGGGTCTTGATACAGAAAACATTTATCTCCTACTCTTTCTTAGACTATAAACACCTGAGTCTTACAGTCACCAATTTAGAGCTATCTCGGGTGAGACTGTGCAATACCTTTTTGGTATTGTGTTTCCTTCTGGTTCACCAGGAGGGATGATAGTTTTAGAGGCTTTGTTGGAATCCCAAATGACATGGACCCTAGGTAAATAACTTATACAACCCAAGAAGGGAGTCGATAAAACCAACAGCATGATATGATCGGTCTCAGACAGTCCGAGCCAGTCTGAGTATATGTAGACATTTTTGGCATTTTTGTTAGGGTCAATGGTTGAGCTAAGCTCCCACTTTGTAAAGATTTGATGAAGCTCTGGTTCTTCTGATAATATATCTATATCCAAGACTTCTTATCTAATGAAAGACAACTTATCTTTCCATTTCTTTGTAATCCTATGTCAAAACACTCAGAATTGGAGGATCCAGTCGAGGATCATGATAACACTATGATGGTCTGATTGTAGTGGTATCGTGATCAGTCTTACTCAGTTTCCTGTGCATCTATTTCCTTCTCACATCAAATGGCTTGGAATTGGAGAATCCAGTCGAGCTGTTGTAGTTACAAGATGATGGAGGTTTGATCATCCTGCAACTATAACCGTGTCCTCGTAGACATATTTCACTGTCTGAAGCCTAGGTTAGAAGTATCATCAAGCCTGGGTTTATCTTCTTCAAGATACTAGAAAGCTTGATCCCCATAGTAGTCTTGTTCTCATTTTCTCACCAATTCTTCCCTCTGCTTGCCTTTAAACTCAACCTATTGGTCGAAGTTAGATCAAGACCTCACTTGTTTATACATTACCAGCCCCAGATTACTGAGTTAAAGCGATATTATGTCTGGGACTACGGCCATTATACCTCCCCATTTATTCATTTGTGACATAAAACTGATGGGCATTAGGCTCTACTCCTGCTGCAATCCAGGAGTGACTTCTGATGCTAACATTTATGGCATCGGTGCCGAGGACGAAATTGAATATTTTCCCTGGGATTGAACGACAAAGCTTACTGGTTCTAAGGGTGCATCAAAACCTAGTACATCAAATATTGCAACTATGCACCTGGCGACTCCACTGTGGTGACTCCAATGTTTCCACTTCACTGTTTCAATTGTGGCTACTTTTAGCACACCTGAAAGCTAATCCAGAGGAGATTTCTCGAGAAGGTTTTCAGCAACTTCTTTCTCAGCTTGAGAAGTTCCCCGGGGTAATGACAAATTTAGGATCTTGCCTTTGATGGTGAACAAAGACCAGACACATTCAAAGTTGCTCATATTTCACCTAGCAACTCCATGATTAAAGGATCGATTGGCGACTCTGCTGGTTCGAAATGGAAAGGATCATGGCTTGAAGGTTTTCTCCTTTTAATTTTTCGGTTGTTCCTAGTTTTCCTAATGTTGTCCCTTCTCCAAATGAATGGGGCGATTATTTGCCCATATTTAGAAAGCGTAAAGAGGACAACCCTGCTCATCATCTCCGTGAGTTTCATGAACTCATGTATCAGTGGGAGATACATCATGAGGATGTATTATTAAAAATGTTCATGTTCTCACTAGTAGGAGATGCTCGTGAGTGATATCTCTCCTTACCCCCTGCCATCATCTCCTCCCTAGGAGAATTTCATGCAGCTTTTAATAAGTGCGGTCAAAAGTTTTATTCCTCTGAGTTTATCTATCATAATTGTTGTGGGGAATGTGAGGAGAGTGAGCGAGACATGGCTATGTCTTATGAAGTCTGTGATGAAGAAGACTATAGGGATGAGAACCATGAAGAAGAAGATTCTTTGGGTGAAGTGATGGAGTTGATTAAATCTCTCTCTACCAAACTAGAAAGATTTGAATCTAAAGAAGGTGCAGAGGATTTTTCAGTCCTCGAGGAGGATGTTCTTGACAGCTCTACCAAGGATGATTATGAATATTTCATAGTGGTAGAGGCATTAGTTTCTGCCCCTGATGATTCTGTTGTCTCATATTTCAAGGAAGAAGCCATTGTGGAAGAGGATTGTTCTCTTTTTCTTCATGATATTTCCCATGATGTATTTACATTTGGGATTGAAAAGAAGGATCGAGAGATCTTTCCTTTTTTGCAATATGGAGGAGTTTTGTGCTCACCCAACTTTGATGATTATTCTGATGAAGAGCAATAGTGCCCCGCATCACAATTTTCTAACCAAAGGAGCAACCAACCTGTATATGATAAATACAAATCAGGTTCTGAGCTAGATATGCAGGATTTCCAAGAGAAGACTGTAGAGATGTATCCTCTGTTCACTAATGAAGAATATTATGAGGAAATTATCCATCCCGGGCCTGCAGAAACCACTCAGTAGTTGTTTGAAGAGCAAATCTTCCCCACGGGTCATGTTTATGATGATTATGAATCTGACCATTGGGAGAGCCAAGAAGAAGAACCAGAAGAGCTAGAGGAGCAGCAGGAGGAGCAGTTTGCCTCCTGTCTAGAGCCTTCCCGTGAGCAGCCACCACCTAAGATCAGTCAGCCTACACTAGCCTACACTAGCCTTTCACCCTCTTGGGCCTACGAGATATATTCAGCGACGCGTGAACAATTGTGTAATAGAGGAGATGACCTGTCACCACTTTTCTGGAGTTTTCCATTGGTCCTATGAGCCTGTGAAGGAATACATGAAGTTGTATTTCTTTCACAACTTGGAGCTGCCCTATTTCATCTCAACTTCATCCTGTGAGGAGAATTTGAAGAGTGTAACCATTCTGCTATCATGGTTACACCATCTTTTGGTGATCATTGACAAAATGAAGGAGCTTCCATTCAGGAAGTTACTTGATTGGCTATGGTGGAAATTTTCTTTCACCTAGCCCCATGTAAACAATAAATTAGCTTAGGAATGTACATAAATAAGCTCCTTGGAGCATGTGTGTTTATTTTTGTTTTATCGACATTTATTTTTAGCAGGGTGTTTTGAGCTCGACTCCATAACCCAACAACAAGGCACTGAAGCTGCAAAAGAGTTCTTGTCATCTCACAGGGAGCAAGACATCCCCCATGGAGCCTAATGTTATCACATAATCATGTATGGGGGGTGTTTTGCATTTGGAAAAGGCACCAGGGAGAAAAAAATGGCAAAAAGCGAGCTAAAAACCCACTTTTCCTAAGTCTGGAGGCTCGATCACATGATACTAAGGAGCAAGCATATCTGGGTGACCAGGACTTGCGCGTTCAGATTTGTAGTTGAGGATCAATTCCAGATCCCATTCATCATTCTACTTTTATCGAAGGGGGGGGGTCCAGAATGATCAGTAAAGAGTGCTCAGATCTAGGCAGCTGAGATCTGCGTGCCCAGATCTATGATGTAGGTTCCATTCCGGACCCCCCTTGCTTTTCGGCCTTTAACGAGGGGGGGGTCCAAAATGAGGCAGTTTTGAATGTGAGCCCCATACTATCGCGATGCCCTCTCATGATGTCAAACCCCCTCCCACCTAAAACCACTTACCACCTCTGTTACCACCTTCATCTCCCTCTACCATCTATCCTCCACTTCGTCTCTCACCTCCGCCCATCACATCCTCCACTCACCGCTAGGCCATAGCCCCTTATCACTTCTGTCTATAACCTCTTACTGTTTCCTCCTCCACTTACCACCTTCGCCTCTTGGTGACATGTGTGCTCCACTCCTACCTCTCTCATTCCCCTGTCACCTCTCCCACTCCCCTCCTACCTTTCGCTACCACACATCTGTTCTCCACTCACCCCCATGTCATATCCCTCTCTACTTCACCCCTCTTATCTTCTGACACCTGCACCTCTCCCTTCCATGTCATCCCTTTCATATCGTGAGGTGTCCCCTGACCTAGTGTGCCTCGCCACTCTTTCCCTTTAGCCTTCACATTCTCCCTCTTTGTGTCAGCATTCCTGATGCTCCATGTCACTTCCACCCATGTCCTATCCATTTTCTCGTGGCACTTCTCATCTGGTGCCACAACTCCCATTTCTCCACCACCTGGTGCTTCCACCTCAGCACCCCTAGTCTCACCTTCACGTTGTTGGTGCCATCACCCTCCCCATCAGACCCTCATCCACATCTGCCATCTGGGTCCCCTCGCAACATTCCAATGAAGAAACAACAGCCAAAGGGAGACCACCACATCCTGTAGGTGTAGATTTGACCAAGCCTTGCCTAATCCCAAGAAATAAGTTATTGAGGTAGTTGATGGTGGTTGAACGTCATCTTCTTCCATAAATAGAAGGTCGAGAAGGGACAAGTCTAGAGGCAGATTGTTGGTCCATCCTGACAAAGATCGTGTTTGACAAACAATTGCATGGGCAGTCTGCCCAGCGTCTGAATGCGCAGCCTAAAAGAGAAGCTCATCAATGTAAAGCCTTGAATGCATGATATGATCGGTCTTAGATACTACGAGCCAGTCTGAGTATATGTAGGAATTTTTTCCATTTTTGTTAGGGTCGATGGTTGAGCTAAGCTCCCACTTTGTAAAGCTTTAATGAAGCTCTAGTTCTTCTGGTAATATATCTGTATGTGAGACTCTTATTTAATGAAATCCAACTTCTCTTTCCATTCCTATATAATCCTATGTCAAAACACTTGGAATTGGAGGATCCAGTTGAGGATCACGATGATGTTATGATGGTCTGATTGTAGTGGTATCGTGATCAGTTTTACTTAGTTTCCCGTGTGTCTATTTCCTTCTCGCATCGAATGGATCGGAATTGGAGAATCGAGTCGAGCTGTCATAGTTATAGGATGATGGAGGTTTGATCATCCTGCAACTATAACTATGTCTCCATAGACATATTTTGGTGTCTGAAGCTTGGTTTAGAAGTATCATCGATCCTGATTTTATCTTCTTCAAGCTACTAGAAGGCTTTATGCTCCTAGCAGTCTTGTTCTCGTTTTCTCACCAAGTCTTCCCTCTGCTTGCCTTTAAACTCAACCTACTGGTCGAAGTTAGATCAAGACCTCACTTTTTTATGCATTACTGGCCCTGGATTACTGAGTTAAAGCGATATTCTATATAGGACTGCAACCATTAGACCTCCCCATTTATTCATCTGTGACATAAAACTGATGGGCATCGAGCTTTGCTCCTGCTGCAATCCAGGAGTGACCTCTGATGCTAACACATTCCACTGTGGTTGATTTAAAGAAAAGATGTATGACATTTGAAAGAGTTGGCCTTAGGTTCATTGCACCTTTAGATCCAGATGAAGGTCAGCAATACACAGAGCCCATCAGAGAAGAATACCACGCATACGAACTGGAAAACATATACAAACTGACAGTCAAGCATGAGGATTACATCAACCCTATGGCCGATGGAAACCTTAGTTGGCGAAGTGACAACGCCTATTCATATGATTCGGAAGAAGCACTGGAGAACTATAAGAACCATATGTATGAAGTATATACAAGGAGATGTTCTAGATTAACCACAAAAGTCCATTGGATCGGCACAACAGTAAGTAACTTACCTACCTTTGATGGTCTGAATCCTCTAGAAATATTCTTATCAATCTTTGAAGAAAGTGTACCAACACAACATAGATTGTTGGTAATGGATGAGGCCCTGAAATCCACACCAACAAGATGGTGGGGGACACACAAAAGCAATATCATAGACTGGGTACAATTCTGAACTTTGATGACAGCGTGGTTCTCAGCACGAGCAGAAAGATGTGAAGTGAGGTATACAGGTCGAAGCTATCCAAAAGAACATGTGAGGAGATGCGAAGAAGCCTAGAGAACTATCCCTCAGGAGTAGTGGGTGCATAAATTCATCAACACGCTAGGCACAAATCCTATCAACTGGTACCTTCAAGCGAAGCTATGTCTCATCACTGCAGATTGGGAAGGTATGACTCAGAATTTTGTAACCACATTTTTATTTTAAAGTCGATATCCATCAGTAGATCAAGCATTACATATTGTGAGACAGAAAGTATTTGAGGAGGCATGTAGCCTCCCTCTGGAACAAGAAGAGGATGAATGGACTGTGCAATTCCAGAAACTGCAAGGCTATTACAACATTAATGCCAATGAAGACGATGATTCGAGGAAGGTGAACATTGCCAAAACAGAACGCCACAGAGATGTGGAAGGTTTGGGATTTTAACTTCCATTCATTGGACAACCCATAAATATTAAGAAAGTCAATATTGGAACAGAAGAGACATCGAATCTTGCCAATGTGGGAGATCTGCTACCATTGACAAGATTATAGAATTGTTGCACGAATATCAAGACTTGTTTTAGACCAAGTTCACTGATATGAAGGGTATCAAAGGACCTATGGGAGAGATGAAAATCACTTTGAAACCAAATGAAAAACCCGTAAAATAAAGACCCTACAAATTGAGCTCAAAGTATAAAGAGAAAGTGAAGATTGAGCTTGACAGAATGATGGAAGCAGGGATTATAGAACCTGTCAAAGAATCAGAGTGGATTAGCCCTATGGTGGTGCAAGAAAAGAAGACCGGAGAGATCAGAATCTGCGTGGGTCTCAGGAAGTTAAATTATGCCTTCTTGCATGATCCCTTCCCTACACCATTCACTGACGAAGTGATAGATAATGTGGGAGGCCAGGAGGTATATTCTTTTACCGGTGGATTTTCAGGATACCATCAGATCTGGATTGATAAGGAAGATCACCACAAGACCATTTTTGCAACAGAATGGGGATAATATCAATATACAGTGATGCCATTTGGATTAAAGATTTCCCTAGCCATCTTTTCCAGGGTGGTGGTCGAAGCGCTCAAAGAGTTTCTGCATAAATGTTTAGAAGCATACTTTGATGATTGGACTGTGTTTAGTTTGTTGAAGAATCATATTGAATGACTAAGGCTCATGTTAGACAAATGCAGACAATGCTAGATTGCTTTAAACCTGAAGAAGTGCACCTTCTTCTCACCATTTGGGGTGCTATTAGGGCATATTGTATGCAAGCAAGGATTGTTGGTAGACCCCTCTAAAATTGCCATCATAGTTGATTTACCACCTCCTAATTCAGTCAAATAGTTGCGCACTACACTAGGACATACAGGATGTTACAGGAAGTTCATTAAAGGATACGCCTAGATTACAACACCTATGAAGAAGTTTTTGAAGAAATACTGTCAATTTCATTGGACAAAAGAGTGCCAACAGAGCTTCGACACACTGAAGCAGAAAATGGTTACTATGCCTATTCTAGTTTTCCTAGATTGGAGAAAGGAGTTTCACATACATGTCGATGCATATTCCATTGCATTGGGAGATGTGTTAGCACAACCGGGAATAGATTACATCGACCACTCGTTAGCCTTTTCTAGTAGGAAACTGTCCATAGCTGATATTAATTACACCACCACTGAGAGAGAAGGGTTAGCTATGGTGTATGTGCTACAAAAAGTTTGCCACTACTTATTGGGAGGCCATTTTAAAATGTTTACTGACCACTTTGCGCTAAAATACCTTGTCAACAAGCCAGTGTTGGGGAGGAGAATAAGCAGATGGCTTCTGCTATTTCAGGAATATGATTTTGAGATCATATTTAAGCCGGGAAGAATGAACAAAGGTCCTAACCACTTGTTTAGGTTGGAACATGGTGAAGAGCCCACTAATTTGGAGGACACACTGCCAGATGCACAACTACTATCCATTAGAAATATTGATGATCACTTCATAGAAATAGTCTAGTTCCTGTTAACAGGAATGGCACTAAGTGAGTATACCGTCACCCAGAAGAAATAGCTGGTAGTGTGCACTGAAAAATTTTCAATTATAGTTGGACAACTATAGAAGATGGGGCCTAATGAGATATTGAGAATATGTGTTATGGAAGAAGAATGATTGATCATCCTCGCCGAAGTGCATGAAGGCATTTCAGGAGGACACTACACAAGGAAAGCAACTATGCAGAAGGTTCTGAGAGATGGAATTTGGTGGCCTACCCTACACAGAGATGCTAAAGATTATGCCAGAGCTTGCAGTGTATGCCAGAGAGTTGGGAAACCATCCAGAAGAGATGAAATTCCATTAGCACTGCATCTTACCTTACAATCATTCGAGAAATGGGCCATTGAATTCATGGGACATATCAACCCACCAGGGAATCGCACAGGAGCAAGGTACATCATTATTGTGACTGAATACTTGACCAGATGGGCTGAAGCCAGAGCAATTAAGGACTGTAGTGCAACTACAGTTGCACGCTTCATATTTGATGACATCATAACCAGGTTTGGATGCCCAAAGATCCTTATGAGTGACCAAGGCACACATTTCATCAATAAGACAGTTGAAGCGTTGACCAAGGAATTTGCAGTACATCATCAAAAGAGTACACCTTACCATCCACAAGAAAATGGAACAGTTGAAGCATTCAACAAGATCTTGAAGACAACACTGACAAATATTTGCAGTGTGAACATGGATGACTAGGATTTAAGAGTACCAACAATATTATGGGCCTATAGAACCACTTGCAAGAAGCTAACAATGCAAACCCCTTTTAAGTTGGTCTATGGTCTTGAAGTCGTTGTCCCAATGGAATACTTGGTACTAAGCTTAAGAATCACTACTTTTACAGGTATGGATGATGTTATGGATGTTCAGGAGAGGATTTCCCAGTTGGTTGAGCTTGAGGAAGATAGATTTATTGCAGAATTCCACCAGCAAGTTCAGAAGGAAAGAGAGAAGGCCTATCATGACAGGCACATCAATATGAAGGCATTTAAGCAAGGTGATTTGGTATTGGTGTATGACAGTAAGTTTATCAGCAGGGATGATTTTAGGGGATAAATTTCGCTCATGGGCTAATTTTCCATGTTTTTTCCAAAAAAAAGATTCGCTATTCTAAAAATTATTCGCCCAAATTCTATTGGATAAAATTATTTTACCTTAAAAATCACCAAAAAATTATACAAACTATATATAATCCTTAGAAATTTGAATATTTTTACAAAAATATAGCCAAACATTTATAATTGGCATATGAAGGATTACTAAGATTCACTAAGGTTTCTATATTTTAAAATAAATTTCCATCCTTAAAATCATCCCTATTTATCAGACATCCAGGAAAGTTCAGAACACATTGGCTCAAACCATATGAGATTTCTTATGTTACTGAAGGAGGAGCTGCGTAGCTGAAGACATTGAAGGTAGAATGGAAGAAAGGTTTTGTGAATGGGAGTCGGATGAAGTTGCATTATGACAACTAGTTTCCTCGCATCTCTCAGTAGAAGCATGGAAAAAATGGTCTAGGTACCAGGTGTAGTTGCAACTGGGTACCAAACACAGAAAAGACAATCTGCACAAGGGAAGGAAGGGAGGCATGGAACATAACACAAAGGATATACTACGTAGTCTAAAAGCTGAAGTAAAACAGAAGGATCATATCTGAAGTGCCTCGGGATGAATCACATGTGAGTGTTGAGGGCCTGTTGGCCCTTGGTTATGGAAAGTAAGTGAATATCAAGGAAGAAAAGGTCAAACGCGAACTTTGTGGGAGACACAGTGACTATTACTGGGTCGAAGTGAGGAAAAGAGTAGAAAAGAAGGAGTGAAGTAAGAGAAAGAAAGTCGTTGGAAGAGGAGATCGAGGATGACAGATTAGCAAGGAAGAAGGATCGTGGACAACTTAGGAAGAAAAAAAATCCATTGTTTGATGCTTTGGAGCATCACGTGAGAAGGATGAAAAGACAGGCTGGTGAAGCCCTGAAAATACGGGTCAAGTTGACCTAGTATTTTAGACACCTAGGGTTTTGGTATCTAGAGTTTTGGAACCTAGGTTTCGACCTAAGGCTATCGGTGAGCTATTGTAATGTATAAATAAAGGTCAAGAGGACCTAGGTCGGGTTGGTACGATATTATTGTTGATCTAGTTGTATTGTTGTGTGAGAGACTATTGTTGTGTATGAGAGAGAAGTGCTAAGAGTGAGAGCATTTTGGTATTGTAAGACCTCCAGTTGGGTGCGGAGATCATCCCTGCAGCTAGGTGCACAGGAAGGGGAGAGATCAAGAGAGGAAGAAGAATATATTCTAGCTAAGAGTGCAGACAAGAACTATATGCTTCACCTTATATATTATAAAGCACAGTTCTGTGGACATATCCCTAGAGAGAGGGTGAACCACGTATATTTAGTTTCATGTGTGTGATTGATGCTCTATTCTCTGTTGTTGATATCTTGTTACTATGTTGTTGTATCAGATCTGATAAATAGATGTGCAGAGTAGATCTAGACTGATAAGTGATATATGGATGCTATAATATATTATTTCATTAGATCCACTTGATATTCCCCTAGTTGTAGACATATTTGTCCTGTAACCCCCTCATAGTTGCTTCGAGTGAGACTGTATATGCCTCACAGGTGTTGCCGAAAGGGTCAGTAGCTAGGCCTTGTTGGTGCGTTTCTTAAGTGTTGAACCCTGGGTCTTCCCCTATGCCAACAGTTACCAAACACGCCAAACAAAGAGAACAACTTTGAACCAACCAAAATGCTATAAGAAGGAAGTCCTTGACTACCTGCTCCAAATGAACTAAATTTTATGTTCAGCCTGGTAGAATGTTGGGGAGAACCACCGAGCGAAGGGGATGAAGGAGGTATATGAAGCCCTTTTTAAGGGAAAGAGTTATAGGGGGATGAAGTGCCCCCCATGGATCCTTGTAGAGGAGCATTAGAGCTCCCTACCCCCAGACCTAAAGTCTGTAGAGTGGAGTAGGAAAGGACAGAGTTCATATCAAAGCTAGGCATCTTGTATGAGAATGGAGGGCCTGTCACACTCTGGGTGAAAGGAGCAGTGATTGTTGCCATAGATGGAATTGGACCATTGCTTAAGGTAGAGGTGGTCGAGACCATAGTGGTTTGGACCGACGACAGTTGGTTAAGAGGCAGAACACCCCCTGTAGTGACATTCGTAGAGGGAATATGAGAATTCCCTGAAGAAGTAGAAACATTTGTTTCCATCCCTGCTTGCGGCACTACATGATGCTCGTAAGGTTCAACTTGTATGATGATGGGTGCCGATAGATCAATGATTGGAGGTTTATAAGGACCAAGAGCTTTCTCTCTAAGGTCAGAAATAGTTGGTTCCCTCGAGATCAAAATTTCTCTTCTCGGAGATGGGTTGGGAACAGTTTCCTGCAACCCAGTTGCCTAAAAAGACCCTTGCTGGTCTAGTTTTCACCTTAGCAGTGGCGAGGGTGGCTCCAGATTAACCAGCGGCATGCCAAGAAGCCTTCATAATTGATGGAGCTCCTAATCCTCCACTATGTGAGAAGATCAATGACACACTAGGGATTTCTATTGACGTTCAAGAACCATCACACACTAGAAAACATCCCTATGAGATAAGACAAGCAAACCACTAGCTAGTTGGAAGAACAATTACACCAGCCAACACTAGAAAAACTTACCAGTGTAAGTGCAACTCGAATACGAAATCACCCTCCAGGTATACTCTTCAAAGCGTGGCCTGATTTCTATCCTAGGTACTATGGTATACCCCCGTAGTCACCTATCTAATTCACTAAGATAAAGGCAACTAGGTTGCCAGCCCGCGAAAAGTCACCAGGCGGGTACAGTCTATAATCAGGTGGACCACAATGAGCACGATATCAAGACCGAAACCTATAAAGGGTATCAAAATAAAGTGTTATGGAAGACGACTGAGGACCTTGAATGGATTCAAGACCCATGAAGCTCCATGGAAAATGAGATCATTAGAATCCCAAGATAAGCCCTCTATATGCGTTCCCCACTATGCTTGGTCCGGATTTGGAGGGGTTATCTCCGCTACCTTTCCGCACGCAACCTCGTGTTTAGCCCCTATGTTAGAGGGGGGTCCCGGATAACTTTCATGATTACTGGACTTTCAAGCACTCCCTAACATAGACTCTTATGTTTGTTTTTTGTAGCCTTGAAGAGTTTCCTCTCCAATTCTAAATCAAGGCTTTAACCTAGACTAAATTGATGGACCCTACAAAATGAAATTCTAATGATTTTTAATTAAACATTAATTTTAGTGGCTGTCTTAAGTAAAAAGGAATGAAAGTGAAACTAGTGATGTTTTTAAGAGACGAAATAGAAGAGCATAAAATGAAACTGAAAACAAACTACTTCTTCTTCACAAATAAAGATTTGCCAATTTAAACTCTTTCACCAAACTTTTTGTAACTATTTTCCTTAGATATTTGAAAAGAAAAAACTCAAAACAAGATTTCTCCTGACTACGACCTACTTAGTGTCCTAAGCATTCAAGTAAAGAACTTAAGTAAGCTTTATTTTTCCTTGGTAAATGAAACAAATAGCCTAAACTACTTTACCAAACAAAGAAAATGAAATATTTTTTTTTATTGTTTTATGCTTCAAAACAAGAAATTTGAAAATGACTTCTTTTCTTTTATTCTAAAGCAAAAAAGGGAAAAATGTCGATAAGACAGCACTAAGAAAGAACTTCTGGCCCAATCACAGATTGCAGGGAGTCATTGACAATACCAATTAGGCAGATCCTAACAAACTCGCCAACTTGTCTAAAAACCCTGTTAAAGAAAACACAAGAAATATTTTGATAAAAATAAAGTTATGCTGAGATCAGACCTAGGCTACAGACTGTTATAACAGAGACCAGGGATAGATGAAGAAAACCCCTAAGAAGTGTGACTTTTGATAGGGAAGAGGATGACTGCCTCTCTTTTTCTCAATGGGAACGCTACTGACACTTTAACAGCCAGCGTATGTACGCAGGCTATCCAAGGGCAGGGTGCATATGCACACGTGTAGACCCACTACAAGCCACATACACCTCTATAAATTCCCAAAAAAATGAAAACCAACAGCCCAGCATAGGCAAGGAGTATTGGTATTGAAGACCAAACTCCCTTAAAGAAACAAAAGCTTACAGAAACTCAGAAAATAGTAAGTAAACAGATTCAAAGAACCCAAAAGAAATATCCCCAAAAGACCCTAGAGGCTTTCCCTAGTACAGTGGTGAATTCTGCTATAGCGGGAAAACCCCTCTACGGGCTACACTAGGGTTATAAAATGTAGGCAAAGCTAACCATCTAAAGTCTCCTACTTTTTATCAACTATCCCAACATTACCCCACAATCATACATAAAATTAAAAATCTAGGAATCTGGTAGGCATACCTTAAACTCTGCATTCGATGACTATCCCTTTGTGCTTAGTTGTTTCCTGACTGTAAATATCCTCCCAAGGATGACGTGCATTCACCAAAAGACAAACAAGAAACTACAAGCATGCATTCTACATATGGATCAGTGGGTTAGACATAAAAAAAATGAGAAATGTAAATAAATCATAGAAATTTAATACGTCATTTGGTGGGACGGAAAAATTACTTCTTTATATTAATCTCATAAAAGTCACTTACAAAATGAGACAGTCAGTTCTCCTCGAAATCAGTCTTGGGATCCTCTTCACAATGCACCAACTACTCAAACTCACAATGTGGTTGCCAAATATTGAGGCAAAGGGGGAATATGGAAATGGGCAGAGTTTCTATGCTCTTGTTCTTCTTTCTCTAAATGGGACCCCAACCCCTTATTTTATAGTCCAAAGGAGATAGTAACGGTTGGGGTGACTAGATATGGGTAGTCAAACGGTTAAGTAACAGCCCAGAAACTAGTATCCTATGCAATTTACTATTTTTTTTCGATATTATGTGAGTGTACGTGGGCAGTAGTGGTGCAACAAGCATGTGTATGCGTGCAGTAGTGGTGCAGGGCACGTATACCTTCAAATCAATGATTTTTAGAAGAGATTTTTTAGTGATGGCTTGGAAAAGATAGTAAGTTAGATGGCCTGATGCCAGGTATGCATGTATGGTGCAATTTAGGGTTCTAATAGATCTTCCTTCTCTCCTCTATTCTAGCTCAAAAACTTACAAAATAGTTCATAACAATGTTACATATTGCATCGACTCATACATATCTGGTGTGAACAATACAAAAGTGAACTACTCAGGGACCAACATTTTTTTGATTCCCACATATCTATATTTATACATATCCGGCTCTTCAACCCTTTACAATGTATTACCAAAACCCTAACCCTACAAATGTTAGGTATTCCTCCCATGTGCGTGTGTTGTTATTCCTTCCAGCTGTCGCTTTCCTTGTGCATGCTTTCTTGCATGTGTGCGTGCTATGTTTCCCTCCAATTGTTACCTTAGTTTTTGTACGCTTTCTTTCCCAACGATCATCCTTATTTCCACTTTGGCCATTATTATTTCCACTTCGGCCTGCTGCCAATAGGCCCCCAACACTGACATGTGGCTTGTCACGAGCCACCTAATCCTTCTGAGTTTCCTTGGTCTCCTTGGTGATTGTCTGGAACTTTTCATTGATCTCTTCTTCTTTTGTCAGTGCCTGCATGGTCTTCTCATTGATGGTGTCCACTACCTAGACTGCCACTTCATCGCTGATCAATCCTACACATTCTGCCTAGGTCTGCGCTATATGTTTCTTAACTACCTCTGCCTGTGCGATTACTTCTGCTACCCGTTATTGCAATGGCTCTATTTGAGCCTGGCGCTCATGTTTATGGGTTTGCGCAATGATGAGTTATGTGTGCATCTTCTTCATCTCCTGTGTCCCTTTGAATTGTTATGGGATTGGTATGGTATTCTACCTCTGCTTAAGCTCTTGGATCACTGCATTGATCCTTTCCTCTTCCTTGTACCACTGTTGGACCTGTGGATCCTTCTCCAACCTTGTCCAAAGCTATGTTGATTTATCGAACAATTCATCTGTTGTGATAACATGCTGCTCTATCTCCTGCAGCTTCGTTGTTGCTTCCTATTTCCTTTTCTCCTTGACTCTTGGTGGGGTGGTTGGTGTGAGTTGTTCTCAGAGATTCTCGATCTCCTTCTGATATTGATCAATTGCTTGTGCAATCTGATCAATATTTTTCGTGGTTGCAAATTACTCATTCTACGTGGCCTGTGGAATCTTCTCATAAGTTCCTGCCACTTTCTGATCCAATCCTTTGAGGTGCTCCCTTTTCTCCTCAGTCTCGGATTTGGCCTTCTCATAGCCTACTTTCAATTCATCTTGTTCCTTTATTTCCTTTTTCAATTTGATTAAGTTTCTGTGTGCGTGAGACTATACCTCGTGGTTGATGCTCACCTGCAACTTATGTAATGCCCTTGATGGTATCCTTGTCAACACAAGTTATATCTGGCTCAAGTCTTTCAAGGGTGTCTACCCCACAACTTCGTCCATGCACAGCATGCTGGGGCTGATATGAAAAGTTGTGTGTGGCTTCAATATCCCCTTGCTCATATGTCTATCTTCCTCTTGCATTACTCCTTCTGTCTACAGTGATGATAGCTCTATGCCCCTGTTGCATCTTGATATCTGTGCTTCCCTGAATTTCTTGAGGAACTGCCCCATTTCTGCCATCTCTCCTTGTAGTTTGTCCCTGTGATGCGCTGCATGGTCGAAGTCCTCTGCTAGACAATCCTAAACCATTCTAGTGATCATTTCCCCATCATCCTATGTGATCATATAGTCTGGAAATGTTTGTTGTGCCTTTTATTTCTTACGCGCGCCTTTTGCCTGCATGACTAGTCTCTTAGTTCCACTTGATTCCTGTGTGTTTGGATTTGGGGCGGTCTCCTATGCTCCCTCAACATGTTTCTATTGTTCGTTGGTCAGTTGTGTACTCTCGTTATTCCTCTTCTGGGTTCTTGTCTTATTTGACCCTTCGCCTACCTGATTCATCTTGCCTTGGCCTATTCTTGGTTTCTTGGGCACTTGGATTTCCAGAGGTTGTGTTTCTGCTTGCTCTTACTCTCCTTCTGCTGTTCTTTCTGGTACTTCCCAGGTAATGGTTAGGATCCTCCATTCATCAGGCCATTCACTAATGACCATGTCAATGTCACCCTCTATGATGTAGTAGCACATATGTAGCCATTGTTTAGCTGGATCCTACCTTGCTTGCATCCACATTGTTTGTCGTGTGGCCTGGAAATTGGCAATGTTTGCATATCGCACGACAGCCTTTGGTGTTATTCTCCATGATCGACTGATGGATTCATGTATGTCTCATAGGTATGATTCAGATATGATCCCATTCTCCCTCTTTTTCCTGGAATGTGGCCCAGCTCTTAGCAATAGGTACCTCGCTCCCGCTAGCTGTGGTTTGGTACAAACAATTACATACCCTGGTTCTCGCCATCCCATGAAGACTATTAGGGTAATCATCCATAAGTAATGGAAATCTATGCCTAGGTCCTATGCATCCTTGCCATCCTCTTGGAATAAGTTCAATAAATATGGCACCCGACTCATTGAGGTTCCTTCTATGCACTTAGCTGCAACTAAAATGACTCCAACTGGTACTTACTCTTTGTGGAATTTTCTTAGCAATTTTTAGGCTAATATTTTTGCATGAAATTGTGTGGTTTCGTTGTTGATTAGTTTTATCATGATGCCCCTCATTCCCCTAGTGGTTCCATACTTCTTCTTCATTTCCTCTTCCAACACTTTCTTCTTGGATTTTTCATCCAAAATCAACGTGGGATCCATACCCCGGGTTGGTAATCCTATGATTTGTGCAATAGTCTCAATAGTTATGGGGACAAGTTTGTCCAGCCATATGTCCCCTCCATGTGTGACTTCTAACAACTTCTTGACGCATGTTGTTGAGTACTAGACTCTGCCAAAATGTGGTAGGTTCAACAGACCTAGTATTCATGTTTTCTCCTGTTGGCATGTTTTACAGGCAATGTATTCTTGTCATTGATGGCAAGTACAACAATGATGATGGCTTATGTACAGGAATAATGTACCAGGTGGGCACCAGAAGTATTTTGGGAAGGCGCAGCAGAGAAAGATCGATAAGATCATAAGAGATAGTGTAGAGGTGCTTGGAAATTGATGGCAAATAGGCTCAGAAGACATCATATGTCCAGACAGGAGAAGCATGCAGATGGAGGAAAGATATTAGGCGTTAGATCTGAGCGCGGGGATCGATAGTCATTAGATCCAGGAGAACCTGCATGATCTTTAAAGTGCAAGGTAAATCGAGCTTACAAAATCATGAAAGCAGGAGGACCGTTCATCTTCGGGTAGGACACGTGGTCACATATCAAAATTTCGCTAACTAAGAAGTCAAAGGATGAAAGTTCTCTATCCTTCCAAATCGCAATAAGATATGGGCTGTCATATTTGGAGTAACTATGAAGGAACAAAAACCATTAGATCTATTGAAGCTGCAAGGCAGATAAGACCAAGAGTCATCCAACTCTCCAAAACTGTGAAAGAATCTTGGCCATCCATCAAGGACAGTCATGGATCGTTGGATATGGAGGACACATGGAGAGCGATTGGCATTTCACTGACTAGAAAGTCAAAGGAAGGAAATGCTCTAACCTTGCAACTCGTGATATACGAAATCACGATAAGGTCTGACCCGTGGTCATAGACAAGGTCACATCGTCGAAGGCTTAAGGGAAGGAGCTAATTGCTAAGCTCCATTTCAGGGATCACAACTTGGAGTGTCGAAACACTTCATCACAGAAATGCAGAAATGCTAAAATGTGAAATGCCAAAATACCTTCAGATCATTTCGGGGTTTGTGACTTGGAGTGTCGAAAAACTTCATCACAGAAATGTCGAAACGCCGAAAAGAGAAACACCAAAATACCTTCAGATCATTTCAAGGTTCATGACTTGGAGTGTTGAAACACTTCATCACAAAAATGCCAAAACGCCGAAATGTGAAATGCTGAAATAAATTCAAATCATTTCGGGGTTCGTGACTTGGAGTGTCGAAACACTTCATCACATAAATGTTGAAACACTGAAATGCGAAACACTGAAATACCTTCAGATCATTTCGGGGTTCATGACTTGGAGTGTCGAAACACTTCATCACAGAAATGATGAAACACCAAAATGAAAAATGTTGAAATACCTTCAAATCATTTTTGGGTTCGTGACTTGGAGTGTCAAAACACTTCATCACAGGAATGTCGAAATGTCGAAATGAGAAAATGAGAAAACACCTTTTGGTGTACGCTGTGGTCACCATCAGTGGTCATGTCAGAGGGAGGAGCTAGCACCAAGCTAAGCTCCTTTTCGGCGATTGTAACATGAAGAGTCAAGACTCTTCACCACAAGATTTCCGAAATGCGAAATGCGAAAGGCATTTTGATTAGGCTCGTGGTCACAGCCAATGGGCATATGGAATAAGCGCGAGACCCAATACTTGTAATCCAACAATGTAGGTGAATTTGAATATGATTAGAGGGGTACTGTTTCACCTCACAGTTAATTGATCAGTTACGATTCAGTTAGCAGAACTGAATCATGGTTCTTGGATGGTTGGCGTTTCAGTTGTTGAAGCGTTGTTGTTCTAGGGATTTGAGGGGTAACTAAAGTGGTTGTAGTGTATAAAAGAAACACACAGTGACTGTGTGGGGCTAGCTATTCTAACTAGAAAAATGTGATGAACTGTAAGAAGAGTAAAATTACAGATTGCAGAGCTTGAGATTGCTTATTTTAAACATGGTGACAACTGATTCACCCCCCCTCTCAGTTGTCCAACATCTCCAGCCCAGTTGCCCAATGGTATGGTTGGTTAATCATTTATCCCAGCTGAGTTTCCCAATGGTATGGTTGGTTAATCATTTATCCCAGCTGAGTTGTGCCTATGTTCTGTATAAATACCCTCTGTGCAAGTTCTAGGAACTTGGTTTCATCTGCTACATCATGGTTTGAATATTTGAGCCTCCTGACATGGTCCAGTAGTTCTGGTCCAACCTATACTCCAGTTGGTATGTGTGGTAGAACAATTTATGCTATAGGTTTCTTGCGGGGTGAGCTCAGTATCCGTAATTTGTCTTTCTGTTGTGGTGGATGGTTCAAAGTTCTAGCATCTTCCGGTTGATCCCCCATAAGCCATTCCAACCAAGCCGAGACATCTTCAGCGGTCTCCCCTACTAGTTGACCTAATATGCTCATTTGAGACTCGTCTAGCTCCACTGCTGCTTCTGGATTTTGTGTCGTTCCATTGACTTCCAGGTCTTCTTCGGTACTTTCTGGTTGCACTTCCTTTTGGGTTTCCTCTTCCAGGTTTTGAGGCTCCTACATCGTTGCTGGAATATCCACTTTCATGGCTTATGCTTCTGGCTTCTTAATTTCTTCTAGAATCGGTGTAGAATTCACCGGTATCATCTCTGGGGATGGTATTTCATCGATATCAACGATCTTCAACTGTTTCTGTTCACTCTCCTCCAATGGTCCTTGTGACCTAGTTTGAACCCTAGTCGGTCTAGCAGTCTGGATTGCTTCTGATGGCTTCAGTGGTTCCATAGTGGTGATTGTTGAACGTTTGTTGGGTTTAAATAACTTATGTGATATCTTTAGTCTCACTCTGTGTGTTCTAGTTGCTGCTTCTCTCTGTGTGTTCTCCTTTTGTGAATAGACTAGTTTCTCCCATGCTCGCGTGTTGTATGGGATTTCCATGAAGCTTGTCGAGGACGCTTCCGTCATTGTATGTTTAATGCACCATAATTGTGGGTTCAATGCATCTGTAGAAGTTTCGTACTTTCCATTACTCTTTCTTTTCTGTCTCCAGTTGGCGCGATTAATATGATGTCCCATCGATCCTTGTCATCCTTTAATTTTTCCTAGTGTTGTCCTGTCATACTATTTTTTGTTGACTTTCCTTTTCCCACTTCTTTTCCCTTTGCATATACCCATTGTTCTTGCCTTTGCCAGATTCATTTTTCTGACTTCGTGTGGCCTTTCTATCTCTTGCGTACTATGCTTTATTTAGTTTTGTTTCCTTTTTGTTCTCTTTTCGAATTTTTTTTATTTTTTTTACTGCATGGTGGGTGGTTGACTGTCCTTATACAACTTCAGTTGGCTCCCATTGATCATTCCTCTAATTTTTGAGCCTTCTATATCTCTTAAATATACATCTCCTCCATCTGTGATAGATTTTACTTTGTATGGTCCTAACCATTGCATTCTAAGCTTTCTCGGGTGCTGAAATGATTTGTTGTCATACATCAATACTAGATCTCCTTCCGTGAACATTTTCTTCTTGATGTGTCGATTGTGCCATGCTTTGTCTCTTTCTTTATGCAGTTGTTGATGGAATCATGTCAAGGTTTGGTCTTCCTCCATGGTCAATAGTTGATTCAATCTCTTTTGTACTTTGCCTCATTCTATCATTTTGTACTAAAAATTCTAATGGCACTACTGCTTCTTGGCCATGAACCAATTTGAATGGTCTGTGCCCCGTCAAATTTTTGTGTGTAGTCCTGTATGCCCATAAAAGTACTGGTACTTTGAGGTCCTAGTCGTCTATGTTGACATTACAAATCTTTTTCAGTGCGTTCTCCATAATTTTGTTGAAGGCTTCCACTATGCCATTCACTTGTGGGTGATACAGTGTGCTCTTCTGGTGATGGAATTCAAATTATTCGGTCGTTGCATGGATGGTGTTTTTTTATGAAGTGCAGGCCTTGGTCGCTCATCAAGACTCTTGGGCACCCAAATATCATGATTACTTGTTCAAACAAAAAGTGTGCTAATGTCTTTGCGCTGCAATATTTTACTGGTGCGGCTTTCGCCCATCTTGTTAAGTATTCCTTTGTAGTGATAATGTATCTTGTCCCTGTCCTTTTGGCCGGTGGTTTAATTGGTCCCACAAAGTCTATTTCCCATATGTCAAATTCCTATAATGTTACTTGTGGTCATAGTGGCATCTTGTCTCTTTTGTTGGGTTTGCCTACCCTTTGACAGACATCACATTTTTTGCAGTAATCCTTTGAGTCTTTGTGAATCATTGGCCACCATAGTCCTGTGTGTAATACCTTCTACGCGGTATATTTCCCTTCATAATTCCCTCCTTCTAGTTCCTTGTGGGGTTCTTCTAAAATTCTTGGTCTTTCGTACTCTAACACGTATCTTCGCAAAATGCCATCTGCACCCATTTTATATAAATGTCCTGTAGTTAATTGATAGTCAGCAACGCAGACTACTAGGTTCTTCTTCTGCGCGGTGGTATATTCTAGAGCCAGAGTACCTGTACTCAAGTACTGAATGATATCTGTGAATTATTCATCAGCAATATATACTGAAAATGACTGTGCATCCAGAAAGTTGTCTTCTAAATTCATAGGTTCTTCTCCATTTGTGACCCTTGACAGGTGGACAGGTCCTGCATTCAATTTTCTTGGTTTAATTATTACTTCAAAGTAAAATTCTTGAAATAACAGTAACCATCATCAGATTCACCCCCCCAACATTGGTTTGTTGACTATATATTTCAGGGCTGAGTGATCTGTGAACATCTTAAAGTGTTTTCCCGATAAGTAATTCCTGAACTTCTGCAATGCATAGAACATGGCTAGGGCTTATCTTTATGTCGTGTTATAATTCTGTTATGAGTCTGATAACTTTCTTCTTGCAAACGCTATCAGGTGATCCAAGTCTCCCTCTCCTGGCTACACCAAGATAACTCCAAGTGCTATCGCTGATGTATCTACATGCACATGGAATGTCTTTTCCCAGTCTGGAAATACTAATATCGATGCGGTAACCATCTTTTCCTTCAAAGTATCCAAACCGTGTTGACACTCGTCGTTCCATTGAAATTTTGTATCCTTCCTTAACAACTTTTCCATTGGTGCTGTAATGTGTGTATATCCTTTGATGAATTTCCTATAGTATCATGTGTGTCCTAACATCTCTCTTAGCTGATGGACTATTTTTGGTGCTGGCAAGTTAATAATGACTGCGATTTTTTCTAGATATACTAATAAACCTTGTTTCCATACTATGTGGCCCAATAGTATCCCAAACGGTGTTCCAAATATGCATTTCTTGATGTTTAGTGATATCTGGCACTGTCTTCTTCTTTTTAACATCAGTCATAAAACTTCCACATCGTTTTTCAATAGAGTGTAGACTGTACAATCGTCCAGGTATATTTCAATAAATTGATGGATGAATTCCTTAAATGCTGCGATGACCACTCTGGAAAATATTGCGGGTGCATTCTTTAGTCCAAACGACATGACTATGTACTGGTAAGATCTCCATTCTATCACGAACATGGTCTTGTGTCAGTCTTCCTGTGATATCCTAATCTGATGGTAACCTGAGAATCCATTAGTGAATGAGTAAGCTTCATGTCCTCCCACATTCTCTAACACTTCATCTATGAACAGTGTAGGGAACAGGTCATGTAGGCATGCGTTGTTCAACTTTCTCAAGTCGACGCATATCCTGATCCCTCTTCCTTGTTTCTTTTCCTTTACTACCATCAGGCTTATCCATTTTGAATCCTCAACTAGTTCTATGATGCCAGCTTCAAGCATCCTGTCAATCTCATATTTAACTTTTTTTTTATACATGGGGTTCAGTCTGTAGGGTCACTGTCTAATAGGTCTCGCTTCATGTCTGAGTGGTATCTTCATTTCTCCTAGTTCTCCAGCTATGCCCTTCATCTCTATGAATGTTGTGGGGAAGAGGTCACTATATTCATGCAACAACTCTATGATGATTTCTATTGTTTGCTCATCCCATTAATCTCCAATGCTGGCCATTTTGGGCTTCTCAACTATCCCGATGTTAACTTTATTTACCTTGATTGACATGGAAATGACTTTTGATTCTATGGGTGGTCCTTCTGCATCTCTCTCTCCCTCTACTTATTCAATCTGAATATCGTGTGGATCATCTTCGTTCGGTGTTTCCTCCTGTACATGGTAACATGATAGTAGTTCCTTGACTTTCTTCTTGTTCCATTGTTTTTCATTTGTGAGGATTTCTATTTCTGGTTCTTTGATGAATATCACTCCTCTGAAGCTCAAGTAGTCAAAGCTCAAGTAGTAAAGCCCACTGAGACCCTCTAGCAGCTTCAGACTAGGATAACATAATTGGAGGCCCAAACAGTACCAAGCACCCTACAGGAGGTGTGTGACTAGAGGGAAGAGACTGCTAAGAACACAGTTGCAAGCATAATATACCTCACGTCAGAATGTAAGAAATTAAGTGATAAGAGTGCCCAGACATATGAATGCCTTGTCAAGGATCCAGAGTTGAAGAAGTTAGAAGCGCAGTTACAGGAGGTGCAATAGCAAGCACTCTCGTTGCAAGCGCAGCTGAAGCTACTCACTGCAATGGAAGCTTTTATCACTCGAGGAAGCTCTCTTAGGTTGTATCTCAGAGATGCCTAGTAACTTAAATAATTTTGCAATGGTTCACTCTATGAGGGGTAACATTTGGATCAATTTGGATGACTAATTTTAAACCTCGCTCACTCAAGACAGGCATAAACACATTTAGATAGATAAGGCTTTCAACTATTATTGTTCAGAGAGTTGACTAACATGTGGATGTGTGGAGAAATCTCACTATACCAACAAACTTATATAATCAACATATATAAATGGCCAATGACAGTAAGGAAATAATACTTGCATAATTTAGTTTACCAATGTAATGACAAGTTAACAATTATCAGACATTAGATAAACATAAACACATGAATGATATTCAAGTGCAAGTATTAGAAAAATACAGAAGATGGAATCTGAACAAATGATGGAAAATGGAGCTTATATTAATATGGTATGAAATATAGAGCTTGAATACAAAGTGTAAGGGGGTCTCCAAAGTCAAACCTTTTTTAATTTGAAAGCATTGGCTGTATAGCCTGTACATCAAAATCTAAGATCCTATAAAAGAGGATCAAAATGCTAAAAATAGTATGTGATCAAAATAGATTACAAAAAAATAGGATCTAATCCACTTATGAAAAATTCGATTTGTCTTCAAACTTTGGTCTTAGATAGCTGATGAAAGTCTTTGATATGTAAAGATATGCTTATCTCATATCTTCAATAGTTGGACATTCTCAGGTTGTAAGGAAACTTCAACAGTAATAGGATAACCATCAGTCTATTTTACCTTGTTCGATGCCTCAAATCTCTGATGGAAAATCACCAAAATATATGTGTTATTTTGTTTGAAACTGTCTTATGCCTTATGTCTCCGAAAATCTCATTTGTTTGGGCTCCAGATATTCAAAATCTTTTTCCTACGGTTTCGGCAGCTCCTTTGTCTTGAAAAATGAAAGTTAGTTGTCGAAAGCCCTGCTTTTCGACAACTAACTGTGTGTTATCATGCCGATTATGCTGCCAAAAATCCTAGGTTCGCAAAAAGGTAATTACTTCAAAAATGAGTCTTCTCCTTGAATGTATTAATTAATCTCCCTGCAAATTTACAGTGACCTGTGCTAGAACTTGCAAATCTGGGTGTGTAGCAATTATTGCTTTCAACTTTTTGATTTTTATCTTCAAACATTTGGCTAACCACCATTAGTTGTTATAGTCTTTTGTGATCTTTTTCTTCTTCCTCTTTTCCTTTATACTTTCAAGTGCCAGGTTTTTAAAAGATGCATTACTTTTTGCAAAATTCTTTGATAAAGCCTTATATCTAGCCTTTATCACCCTTTCTAGCACTTCCTGTTGTGCTATTATCTCTTTCAGCTTCTTAATATTATGTGATTTATTTGATTTTTTATTGCTTGAGGTTTCACCTTCCTCATAACCTGTGAACATCTCAGTTTTTAGTGCTAGCTCCATAGACAAATCTATATTCTGATCAGCAGGGACTTCTTCTTTATTTGACTTAGAATCAAAGTCTGGGTATGGTAGGTTTAGTACATTGGTTTTATTGGTCTGTTGAGTTGAATATTGCTTTGCATTTTCCTTGAAAATAAACTTCTTTTTTGCCTTCTTGACTTTTGAGCTGGATGCTAGTTCTTCTGGGAGATCATGGTTGATGGCTCTCCTCCTCTTCAGACTGCTCTAAGAACTTGGTGACTTTTTGCCTGATTTATTTTTTCCTTTGTTAGGTTGAGTTTCTAACTGGAAACCTCCCTAAAATAGAAAGTGTTCCCATGTTCTTTTTCTCTTCCTTAATTCTTCTACAATGATCATCTTTATCAAACCAAAATGAAGAAGGGTATTCTGAATGTTGTTTGGTTCAGCCTGAACTCTGTTTCTCATTTTAGTAAGACTTTTGTAGAAATAGAATGGTAGATTTAATGGTGTCTTACCTGTAAAATGATCAATTATCTTGAAATGATACAGCATGGCCCTGTGATACCTTCCTTCTGCATTTATGTATAATTGTATGGATTTGAGAAGAACCTGCCACTTCTCCTCCAGATAAGAAGTGGCAATATCCCGGTTCCAGGTGATGTCTTGGAATTCAGGCTTTAAATAAGGTCTGAACTCCAAATTCTTGGTGATTATGGTCTTAAACCATTTTTGTCCTATTCTTGGCATGCCTGTAGCAGAGGCTATGGCTTCTTCATCGACTTGTATCTCCAAAGGGCCAATTGTGGATTTGTTTCCATCATAGGATTTTGCAAAAGTTTCTATGATACCCTGGAGGTATCCTTCCTGTAACTTCTCTACATAAGTGAGACAGTCTGCATATGATAAATATTGATGAATATATGGATGAGAATGTAGATATTGTATGTTGTATAAATCCTTCCTGAGAAGTGAACCACCTTGTTTCTTACCCATCTGCACAACACAAGTTAATCTGTAGAAATCAAAGACAGATAAATTACCAGTGTAAGGAAATTGTTGGCGATGAATAATGAACTTTGTATGCTTAAACAGTGGTAAGAAACATTGTTTATAGGCATTCGAAATTGCAATTGAATGATGAACATAAGACCAATGTAGACAAGATCCAGGAACGAGTGAAGAGAGTGTAATGATGGTTGAACAGTCTTCTGAAATGATGAGACGTCGAAACCCTCACATGATCTACATAATCATTTTCATAAATGGTGGCAGAGAATGTGGGATAATGCCAAAAACCACTTAAGCGGTCTTTATGTCTTAATGACATGTGTCCTTCTATCCATATTCAGGCTCGCTTGATGTACTATCTAGAAACCATGTTCTGTACTTTTCTCCATCTCCTCTATCTTTTGAAATGTAGTTTTGTTGCCGAATGCTTGAACTTTTGGCGACTTATCTTGGGTTTTAAAACCTCACTAACTACCGAAAAGATTTTCTTTGATTTTTTGAAAACAATAAATGTCAAATTGACTTATTTTTTGACTTTACAACTTATCCTCTATGCTTAGAGACCATAGACCACAAAAATTAAAAATGACACTTATTCATGACCAAGCTATCACCTAAAAATGAAAGTGAATGACAAGTTTATTTTAGGAGATAACATCTGGCTCCTATTGGGGATGAAATCCTCCCTATGGGGTTTCAAGAACCTTTATTGACTCAGTAGCCTTCCTATTACCTAAGACTCAATAGTGACGTGACTAAGACTCAGTATTCCATTGGGCATGGATTTATTTTGACACACAAACTAAAAATGAATATTTACAAAAGAGAAAGGCTTGAGAAAGCCTCATGAGAAATAATGTTTGAAAAAATGCCCATTGAATGGGTCGCATGTGATCTCTTCACCTTCTAGATTCTAGAGAATGAAAGTGTTGTTCTGCTGCACCTGTGCAATAATGAATGGACCTGTCCACAATGCATCAAATTTTCCATGTTTACCTTTCTGTTGTCTCGCTGCATCCCACTTTAGAACCAGGTCCCCTGTTTTGGAAATTTTTGTCTTCACCTTCTTGTCAAAATTATCTTTCATCCTTCTTTGATACAATTATGTTTTCTCTAATAGTTGTTCTCTGACCTGCTACAACTCCACTAAATGAATAATCCTTCTAGTAAGGTCATTAGGCTTAGAGTCTACCTATTGAAAAAATTTGGCTACTGGTAATGCAAGTTGAATTGGAAACAAATCCTCAGTTCCATATACCAGTTTGAAAGGACACATGCCAATTGATTTCTTATTGGTTACCCTATTAGCCCACAAAGCGAATTTCAATTTTGAATCCCGACCCCTTGTATTCTTCTCAAGCAACTTTTTGATAATTTTTACTAGACTTTTATTTGATGACTCAACAAGGCCATTTCCTTGTGTATTGTAAGATGTAGAATGCACTAACTAAATCCTCGTGTCTTCACACAACTTCACCAAATATTTATCATTGAATGCAATCACATTATCTGTGACTAATCTTTTTGGGCAGCGAAATTTGGAAAATATGTGATCATATAAGAAATTTATGATTACAGTGTGATTCACATTCCTAGTAGGGGTAACTTCAATCCATTTGGTGAAGTAGTCAGTGGAAACTAGAATCCATATGTGTTGACTGCTAGAAGGTGGATGAATTTCCCCTATGAAATCCAGACCCCATTGTTGGAAAGGGCCTATGACCACAACAAGTTTAAGGGGAAGATATTTCAATTGTTGCTTTCTTGCAAACCTCTGGAATTTATCACATGTCTTTACAAAAGCACAGACATCAGAAAATAAACAAGGCCAATAGTAACCAGCTCTCAAAATTTGATGAGCAGTGATTTTCTAGTAACAGTGTCCTCCACATTCACCACTATGAAATTCTATCATTGTTTGAACTGATTCTTCTTTGTTAATGCATCTCAAGAGTACCCCTGATGGATCTTTCCAGAAAAACATCTTATCATTTATGCAGAATTTGATGGCCTTAAGTTTTAAAGATCTCACCTATGTCTTGCTCATGTCTGGAGGAGCTGTAAGATTCTTCAAAAAATATATTATGTGACTGTACCATTCACAATCAGCCAAGTGAAGAGATACTTGCAAATCATAAGTGAGTTTCTCTTCTGAAATCTGAGACTGCATGTTTTTTGTATTTACCCCAACAAAGTTTATCTCTAGCATTTTACAATTTTCCTCTGCAAGGAGTTTGGCAAGCCCTTGGCCTCTGACAAGTTTGAATGACTTAATCTCTATATCAAATTCAATCATTTTAGCTATCCACTTGCTCCTTTTACCATCAATGTTAGGTTGAACAAGGACATCTTTCACAGAAATCGAGGGTACATATGCTATTACCTTGGCCTGTAGTATATAGATCCTGAATGCTTTGAGTGATTTTATTAGTGCATAGGCCTATTTTTCAATTGGATCATACTTAATTTTAGTATCCCTCAGAACTTTGTTGTAAAATGCTACTAGCTGCTCATGCCCATCTTCATTCTTCTGTAATAACATTGTTGCAATTGTATCATTAGATTCAAATGAGAAAATATAAAAATCTTTATCAAAATTTGGGCTAATTAAGACAAGGGCTGTCATAATAGCTTTCTTGATAGATTCAAAAGAATGTATGGCTTCTTCTGTCCATTTTACTTCAGAATCTTTTCTCAACATGCATGTGATATATTTGGTAAACTCTGCAAAATTTGCAATAAACCTCCCGATGAAATTTATGGTTCCAAGGATTGAATATCTTTATTGGATCTTGGGAGAGACAATTTTTGAATTTCCTCTATTCTTGCTGGATCTATTTTCACTCCATATGCAGATACAATATTCCCTAGAAATTTACCTTCTCTGAGTGCAAAGTGAGACTTCTTGGGGTTTAAAGAAATGCCATACTTTCTACATTTCAAGAAAGTTTTTCTTAGATGTTGCAAGTGATCTTCATGGATGTATGAAAAAACTATGATATCATCAAGGTAAATAAAAAAAAATCTATCTTTTTCTCCCACAAATGCAATATCCATTGCCCTCTGGAATGTTGCTCCCGCATTCATCAGTCCAAATGGAATTTTTTCGTACATAAATGTACCCCATGGTGTAGTAAATGTTGTTTTTTCTCTATCATCCAGATGGACTTCAATTTGGTTATACCCCGAGAAGCCATCAATGAATGACATGACACTAGCTCCAGAAACTTTTTGCAGAATATGTTCCATCTTAGGCAATGGGTAATTGTCCTTTCTAGAGCATTTGTTTAAATTCCTAAAGTCTACACATAGTCTAATCTCACCATTTTTCTTTCTAATAGGAACAAGGTTGGCAATCTCGTCAGAGTATCTAAGAGGGATGATGATCTTGGCCTCCAACAGTTTTTTGATTTCTTTCTCCATAATGGGCAACAACATTGGGATGAATGATCTGAGTTTCTATCTGAACGGTTTTGTGTCTTTGTTCAAAGGAATTTTATGTTGTATGATCTATGTATTGTATGTCTTCAAATCACTACACTTCTATGCAAAAATATCAGAAAATTCCTTTAACAACTCACCATATTCAGATTTTTGTTTATCATTCAAATGAGAAGCCAAATTAACATACTTGGGGATTTTTTCATTTGCTACATTAAACCAGAACACGTCAGAATCTTCCTCCTTCTTTTCTAGTTTAATGGAAACATCATTATGAACAAAAATTTTCTCTAAAGGAACCAAACCTTTGGGGATATGATTGGTAGAGAGTTGCACAATTTCGTGGGCTCCAATTTTATTTCTGAATTTAGGCCTTTGAGGCTCTTCATCATGCTCATTGTCTTGATCAATTTGTAAATCTAAAAACTCATCCATCAATCCTAGAAATTTTCTTAACTCTGCATCATCTTCGAATACTTTCTAGAATTTAACATTATAAGAAGGCCTATACTTTACCTAGATCTCATAATTCAACCTTGGGGGAAAAGGAGGTATGAAAGTGCTAGCTGAAAAAGCCAATGAATCGACCAACTGATTCATGGTCCTAAGAATATATGAGATCTTGAACTCAGTGAACGCAACAGTCACATTCAGAACCTCATCTCTATAAGCTTTCAGACTCACATTCTTAGATTGGAAAGACTTATTTACCTGTTGAATGATTAAATCAGTGTCTGCATATACTTGCAGCCTTTTAATCTTCATTTCTTTTGCAGCATTCAATCCTAAAAGCAAAGCCTCGTATTCTGCAATATTATTTGTGACTTGGAAATCAAGCTTTAATGACAAAGGTGTAGTTTCTTTAGAAGGTAAAATCAATACAACCCCTGCTCCAACAGTCTCTTTAGTACATGCCCCATCAAAGAACATACTCCAAAGATCATATTTTCCTACCTCTGTGGGCTGCATAGTAGGATTTTTAAGCAACAATGAATCTGACAGTGAATCATCAATCTGTAATATGCAAGATCCCATACCTGTGTCAACTAAGTAAATAGGATGGTTGGCTAGATTTTGTTCATCATCGATGATGTAAGAAAGTTGTGACTCTCTGTATAGTCTCTTATTTACTCCTCCCAAAACAAGAATATTAGCATACAAAAGGTCCATTTGAAGGGTTCCTCCTATCCTCTTCATCCATGATCTTGATAAAAAACATCCAAATTTTGGTGGGATATCTGCTACAACTACATCCATTATAATAGTTTTCATAGGTGCTTGAGTTAAAGTTACTGGCAAACCCTTGATCAAGTTTTACTAACTTCTAATCCAAGCTCATCCATTACTACCTTCGGCATCAGATTGTGAGAGGCTCCAGAGTCTAGCAGAAAATTATGCAGTGTTTTGTCATGAATGTTCAGAGAGATATAAAAATGTGGAAAACTTTCATCTCTATCCTCTACCATTTGACCTAAGACAATGGTGGGCTTGTCATCATATATATTAAGAATATTAGCAGATGGAGATATGGATTTGGGATCAAGAGTCTTGAGGATATCTTTCTTAAATGATTCATTCTTCATTAACTCAACCAAAGGGATGGGAATTTTGATTTTTTGTATCTCAGCTTCAAAATTGAAAGAGGAGGAGGTTTTGTCAGAACATTTTACCTCATTTGAAGGAGCTTTCAAAGCACTCTGCTGCTCATCGAGGATCTAATTTTTTTGAATTTGTTGCTTGGTAGGGGCAATAGTCTTCCTATGGGGAACTGATGTATTCAAATTTGAAGGGGATTTCAAGGCAATCTGTTGGTTATCAGATATCTGATCCTTTTGACTTTGTTGCTTGGCAGGGGCAACCGTCTTTTTAGGAGGAGATGGTGCACTCTGTTGGGTAGTGTTGGAATTAGATCTGAGATTGTATGTGTTCTTATCATCCATATGAAAAATAACATTATCAACATAATTTTCATTTATCTGTTCATCCATCAATGCCTCTTCATAGTCATGTTGTGTCAGATAAGATTTCCCTGCATCATATCCAACGCAGTGAATATTATTTTCTTCTTCTTCTTGAAAAACATCTTCATCTTCATCCATCACAGTATTTTGAAGAGGATCTTTTACCCTTTGATCTTCTGTGGGATTTATTTCTCTTCTTGAGATCTGTACTTGTTGATCATTCCTCCTGAAAGTATTAGGATTCTAATTTGGATTTCAATGAGGGTATTCATCAGAAGTTTTTCCCTTGGAAGGATGCTTGTTTTCAATCTTTAGCTTGGACATTTATGAGGTCAATGACTCTAGCATCTTAGCCAATTTGTCTATCTCAGTATTTGGAATTGATGAGGAAGAAGCTTCTTCCTTCTGCCTTTTTCTATCAACACTTACTTTTAACTTATGAGCAGCTAAGATATTTGACTCTACTTCAAGAGAAGTGTCTTGCATCAAAGAAAGTGAAGTAGGCCTTCTCTCTCTTAGTAGAAAACATAATTCAGAGTCAAATGAGTTGGCATAAGTGATTTGGGTAGAAGTCTCTGTAGGTTTTATTTATGCGGGTATTTTACTGTACATTCTGTTGAATCTCTTGGTGAAATTGGATACAGATTCACCATTTTCTTTCCTTAAGTTTCCAAACTCTGTGATATAGTACAAAAAGTCTCTTCTATCTCCCCAATGTTTCAAAAAGATATTGTCCAACTCTTCTATTCCAGCTATGGAACCAGCAGAGAGTTCCTTGAACCATTTCCTAGCATGGCCATCCAAGCTCTGGACAAAGACTCTAGTCCAGACATCAGCATCTTCTATATTTAGGTTCTCAGTATAGCTACAAAAAGCTTCTATATGTTCCTCTGCATTTACATATCCCTCTCTGGTAAATTGTGGCATATACTTCTGGTAATCACCAGTAGGCATAGCTGCAGGTGCATTTGGCAACACAAGAGGGACATATATAGCATCTAGAATTCTTTGCATTTTGGTCAATGGAGCAGGGGCATCCATGGTGACTATTGGTGAGAGAGGTGATAGACTTTTCTCAGATTATTCAACACTGAGGGGATTTAATTTGAAAGGGAGGAAGCTTTATGATGGGAAAGAATTTTTATGTGAGGCTATATAGAAATTTCCAAGTTGTTCATCCAAGTTTTCTTCTCCTTTAGCAGACAGTTCTTGACGAATGTGTTCTACAACAAGAAGGCTAGTGTGAATATTTATATGGTCTTCTTCCTTCTGTGAGTGAAAGGACTCAAGAGATGAGGAGATGTAATTTTTTCCTAAGGTATTATATGATTCTTCAACCAAATTTGAGCCTATCACTTCTTCCATAATGACATTTTCCTCTTGATAAGAAATAATTGATTCTTTTGCAATTGTTACCATTGCTTTTTCAGTAACAGTATTAGAAGAAGAGGATTCAATGTTTTCTGCTATATATTTCTTAGAATGAGAAAGAGTATTACTTTTAGTACCTGATTTTGAAGTCTGACCTTGAAATGATATTCCTCCTCTGAGAATTAGTTATGGATTGGGTACTGGTGTGACAGGTGATTATTTTGGATTC
This sequence comes from Picea engelmannii, assembly GCA_009831015.1. Taxonomy (NCBI): domain Eukaryota; kingdom Viridiplantae; phylum Streptophyta; class Pinopsida; order Pinales; family Pinaceae; genus Picea; species Picea engelmannii. The sequence continues at coordinate 717,756 of ML781336.1, forward strand.
GCCTTGGTACTGATTCTCTTTGGAGCCCGAATGAACTTGTGGACTCACCAGATATATGATTACAACCAAAGTAATGTCTAATCCTTGTCTATCATCAAGAATAAGCTCTGTGTCATCTTCCTAGGAAAGTTGAGCTTCAATCTCCTCTCCCCGGCAACGACACCAATTTGTTATCACTCCAGGAAGCTCTCTTAGGTTGTATCTCAGAGATTCCTGGTAACTTAACTAATTTTGAAATGGTTCAATCAATGAGGGGTAATGTTTGGATCAATTTGGATGACTAATTTTAAACTGCACTCACTCAATATAGGCATAAACACATTCAAATAGATAAGGCTTTCAACTATCATTGTTCAGATATTTGACTAACATGTGGATGTGTGGAGAAATCTCACTATACCAATAGACTTATATAATCAACATATATAAATGACCAATGACAGTAAGGAAATAATACTTGCAGAATTTAGTTTACCAATGTAATGACAAGTTAACAATTATTAGACATTAGATAAATAGAAAGACATGAATGATATTCAAGTGCAAGTATTAGAAAAAGACAGAAGATGGAATCTAGAAAAAGACAGAAGATGGAATCTGAACAAATGATGGAAAAAGAAGCTTATATTAATCTGGTATGAAATATAGAGATTGAATACAAAGTGTAAGGGAGTCTCCAAAGTCGAACCTTTTTTACTTTGAAAGCATTAGCTTTATAGCCTATACATCAAAATATGAGATCCTATAAAATAGGATCAAAATGCTAAAAATAGTATGTGATCAAAACAAATTACAAAAAAATAGGATCTAATCTAGTTCTGAAAAATTCGATTTGTCTTCAAACTTTGGTTTTCGAAAGATGACGAAAGTCTTTGATATGTAAATATATGATGATCTCATGTCTTCAATAGTTGGAAAATATCAACGATTGTAAGGAAACTTCAACAGTAATAGGATAACCATCAATCTATTTTACCTTGTTCGATGCCTCAAAACTCTGATGGAAAATTGCCAAAATATATGTGTGATTTTGTTTGAAACTGTCTTATGCCTTCTGTCTCTGAAAATCTCATTTGTTTGGGCTCCAAATCTTTAAAATCTTTTTCCTGCGGTTTCGACATCTCCTTTGTCCTGAAAAATTCAAGTTAGTTGTTGAAAGCCCTGCTTTTCGATAGCTAACTGTGTGTTATTATGTCGATTATGCTGCCAAAAATACTGGGTTCACCAAAAGGTAATCACTTCAAAAATGAGTCTTCTCCTTGAATGTCTTAATTAATCTCCCTACCAATTTACAGCGACCTGTGCTAGAACTTGCAAATCTGAGTGTGTAGAAATTCTTGCTTTCAACTTTTTGATTTTTATCTTCAAACACTTGGCTAACCACCATAAGTTGTTATAGTCTTTTTTGATATTTTTCTTCTTCCTCTTTTCCTTTATACTTTCAAGTGTCAGGTTTTTAAAAGTTGCATTTATTTCTACAAAATTATTTGATAAAGTCTTATATCTAGCCTTTATCACCCTTTCTAGCACTTCCTACTATGCTATTATCTCTTTCAACTTCTTAATCTTCTGTGATTTATTTTATTTTTCATTTATTGAGGTTTCACCTTCCTCATAACCTTTGAACATCTCAGTTTATGGTGCTAGATCCATAGACAAATCTATATTCTGATCAGCAAAGACTTCTTCTTTATTTGAATCAGAATCAGATTCTGGGTATGGTAGGTTTAGTACATTGGTTTTCTTGGTCTACTGAGTTGAAGCTTGCTCTGCATTTTCCTTGAAAATCAACTTCTTTTTTGCCTTCTTGACTTTTGAGCTGGATGCTGGTTCTTCTGGGAGATCAAGGTTGACGACTCTCCTCCTCTTCATACTTCTTTGAGAACTTGGTGACTTTTTTCCTGATTTCTTTTTGCCTTTGTTAGGTTGAGTTTCTAACTGGAAACCTCCCCAAAACAGGAAGTGTTCACACGTTCTTTCTCTCTTCCTTAATTCTTCTACAATGATCACATTTATCAAACCAAAATGACAAAGGGTATTCTAAATGATGTCTGGTTCATCCTGAACTCTGTTGCTCATTTTAGTAAGACTTTTGTAGAAATAGAATGGAAAATTTAATAGTGTCTTACTTGTAAAGTGATCCATTAGCTTGAAATGATAAGGCATGGCTCTGTGATACCTTCCTTCTGAACTTCTTATATAATTGTATGGCTTTGAGAAGAACTTGCCACTTCTCCTCTAGATAAGAAGTGGGAATATCCTGGTTTCAGGTGATGTCTTGGAATTCAGGCTTTAAATAAGGTTTGAACTCCAAATTCTTGGTGATTGTAGTCTTAAACCATTTTTTTCATGTTCTTGGCATGCCTGTAGCAGAGACTATGGCTACTTCATCGACTTGTATCTCCAAAGTGCTAATTGTGGCTTTGTTTCCATCATAGGATTTTGAAATTTTTTTTGTGATACCCTGGTGGTATCCTTCCTGTAACTTCTCTACATAAGTGAGACAGCCTGCATCTGAGAAATATTGACAAATCATCTGAGAAATATTGACAAATCTATGGATGATACTGCAGATGCTTTATGATGTCTAACTCCTTCCTGAGAAGTGAACCAACTTGTTTCTTACCCATCTGCACAACACAAGTTAATCTGTAGAAATCAAAGACAGAGAAATTACTAGTGTAAGGAAACTACTAGCAATGAAGAATGAAATTTGAATGCTCAAACGGTGGTAAGAAACATTTTTTAAAGGCATTCAAAATTACAATTGAATAATGAACATAACACTGATGTAGACAATATTCAGGAACAAGTGAAGAGAGTGTAATGATGGATGAACAGTATTCTAAAATGATGAGACGTAGAAACCCTCACACAATCTGGATAATCATTTTCATAAATGGCGGTAGAGAACATGGGATAATGCCAAAAACCACTTAAGCAGTTTTTATGTCTTGATGACATGTGTCCTTCGATCCATATTCAGGATCACTTGGTGTACTGTCTAGAAACCCTGTTATGTACTTTTTTCCGGCTCCTATGTCTTTTGAAATGTATTTTTGCTGCCAAAAGCTTGAAATTTCGTCGACTTATCTTGGGTTTTAAAACCTCACTAGCTGCCGAAAAGATTTTCTTTGATTTTTTTAAAACAATAAATGTCAAGTCGACTTATTTTTGGACTTTACAACTTATCCTATATGCTTAGATACCATAGACCACAAAAATTAAAAATGACACTTATTCATGACCAAGCTATTACCTAAAAATTAAAGTGAATGACAAGTTTATTTTAGGATATAACAAAAAAAATGAAGAGATCCCAGGAGCAGCGTGCATTACAACAATAGATCACTGCCCTGGAGGGTAAGGTAATGGAATTTGTTAGCACTGAAAGTCACACTTTGACTGCTAAAGTGTAAGCTCAACACCCATCATAATGTAAAGGATAATTTGGGTTTTGAATAGGTGGATCAGCAAGATGGATAAAGAAAGAGAAAGGGATGCAAACTACAGATCAGTAGGCTACACCAATGGGCAATGGAGTCACAAACATCCTACTCATCGAAGGCACAAAATATGCTCAATAGAAAACAAGATTTTATGTTGATAACTGGAAGAATGAAGAAAGAAAACATAGGGTGGAATGTTCACTAAACAGAGATCCTCTCAATTTAATGAATCAACAAATACTTGAATATAAACAATGACTGATGGGCAAAATACAGTAGATCCTCTGCCATTTAGGGATCCATAAATCATTGACAGCCTTTGATCCTCAAATATGCAATATATTCAAATAAGAAGAAATATAAATAGAAGAGTTACAATCTGAAATCACATCTCTCATGAGTCTCCAATAGCAGTAATGCTTACAATCATAAAATGCCCATAGGCTTACAAATGAACACACACAGGAAAATTGCCTGATCCTACTCTCTCTAGCCTCTCTTGGATCATCCCACCTTCCTCCAAGATATATTTCCTTATTTAAATATACAATAGCGTCCAAATTAACTAAGGAGGTCGAATCCCATCTCCTCCATTGGATTCTAAGCCTTGGAGATAGGTGGCAACAATCAAAGAGACAAAAATCCAACAAACTGCTAATTTTTAGAAATTTGTTGGAATTCATTAATAAAATGTCAAGGGACACCTTCACCTAAGATTTATCTCCATAAAAGGACTCTTAGTGATGCTTTTCTTTCTTTAATTTCAACCTTTCTCATCTAATCACATGGAATTTGATGTTGGTTGCTTGATGAAACTGAGCTTGTGTCTTCAAGAGGAATAGGGGGTTGATAGGGAAGTTCATCACAATCAGAAGTGCTTGGAAAACTACATTCTTCTATCTTATCTTCTGATTGTCAGGGATATTCATCATAGCTTGGCTTATGGTCCCAATTTCTCAGTTTCTTACCTTCTAAACTTAGATTATCATCTTCTCCTTCTTTTTCAGCAACAAAAATATGACATGAGGGTTGAAACAATCTATTGTTGCTTTGATGGGAAGGATACTTTTATGATATAAGGTCTTCAACAAATTGTTCATGGAAACCATCTTCATAATCATCATACAAAGGTGAATCAATTACCATTTGACTATTAATGGTTGAGGGGATTAGTACAATAGCTGGGACAAATGGTTGTTCAGTGAAAACATCCTCATAGTCATCAAAACTTCGCAAATCATGGCACATTGGTTCATTAACAATAGGAGGAATTACAAAAACAATTGGTAAGTTATGAATTCGTTCATGACAAGCTGCAACATTATTCTCATGATGAAATAAATATGAACCTAATATGACCTCTTGACTTAAGAATCAAGAAAAGGAGGAGAAATGAAAATGATGTATTGTCCATATTGATCATTCTCTTAGGGACCTAGATTTTGACACAAATGATGCATTTGTTCTTCAAATTTAGGAAAAAGAATTATGAAACTCATCATATAAGTCCTGCTATCTATAATCATCCCCTTCATCATCACTACTAGAGGAATCACTTGTTGAATCTTGAATATATGATGCATACCCCTCAGAACAATTCTCAAAAAGTCTTTCATATGGATAAATTATCCTGCAATGAGAATAAAAAACATCATGAAAGACCTTCAAAGAGGAAATACTATAAGAAAGGAGTGTTATATACCATTTCCTCACATCACCTTCCAATGAATACATGAACATTTTCATTAATAAATCTCCATGATGGATGTCAAGTTGTTGCATCAAAGCATGAATTTCATGAACATGCTCAAAAGGGTTGTCATCATCACCTTCATAAAATATGGGCAGCAAATCTTGCCATTCATTAATTTGAGGCACAATATGTGGATAACCATCTATGGTTGAGAAATTGAGTGGGGCGAACCTCCTGGACAGGATAGCCTTCATAGCCATTTGATTTTTCTCATCCCCAGTGGAGTCACCAACAGATTTTGAACAATGGAGTCACCATGGTGAATGTACAGTATTGAAGGTGTCCAAATTCAATCACCATATAAATATGGAGCTGTACAATGTCGTTCTTCCCAGGGATCTTTTTAATCTTCTCAAATCCATCCCTGATAGTGGCACCAAAAATGTTATCACTGAACGTCACACTTTGACTGATAAAGTGTAAGCTCAGCACCCATCAGAATGTAAAAGATAATTTGGGTTTTGAATAGGTGGATCAACAAAATGGATAAAGAAAGAGAAAGGGATGAAAACTGTAGATCAGTAGGCTACACCAATGGGCAATGGAGTCACAAACATCCTACTCATCGAAGGCACAAAAGTTACTCAACAAAAAACAATATTTTATGTTGATAAGTGGAAGAATGAATAAAGAAAACATAAGGTAGAATGTTCACTAAACAGAGATCCTCCCAAATTAATGAATCAACAAATAATTGAATATAAACAATGATTGATGGGCAAAATACAACAGATCCTCTGTTGTTTAGGGATCCATAAATCATTCATAGCCTTTGATCCTCAAATATGCAATATATTCAAATAAGAAGAAATATAAATAGAAGAGTTACAATCTGAAATCACATCTCTCATGAGTCTCCAGTAATAGTAATGCTTACAATCATAAAATGCCCACAGGCTTACAAATGAACACACATAGGAAAACTGCCTAATCCTACTCTCTCTAGCCTCTCTTGGCTCATCCCACCCTCCTCCAAGAGATATTTCCTTCTTTAAATAGACAATAGAATCCAAATGAACTAAGGAGTTTGAATCCCATCTCCTCCATTGGATTCTAAGCGTTGGAGATAGGTGGCAACAATCAAAGAGACAAAAATCCAACAAACTACTAATTTTCAGGAGTTTTTTGGAAGTCATTAATAAAATGTCTCCACCTCATTTCATGAGGAATTTGATGGAGCTAAATCTTTGGTGTAGGTTTCCCTTGACATATAAATGATCCTTGACAAGTCATTCGAAACCTCCTTGACATGTGGCAACCTCCCAACAAGGCGAATATCAAAACCGTGACCGCTACAGGAAATTAGGCGGCGTCACTGTTAAACAATTTGGTAGCACCACTTATATGTCTAATATCTCTCAAACCATAACACATTTTGAAAACCGGAGAGAGGTTTTTGTTACTTGGCATGTTATGAACAAAATCCTCCTCCAGTTTTCAAAAATACTTTTTCAATTGTTCAAAATCCAAGTTTCAAGTTAGTGACTAAAAACTGGTAAAATAACTCTGTACAATTCGTTTTCTGCCAGAAATATTAGGTAGCGCCACTTATGCTGCGCCTGGGTGCATGTTTAGGTAGTAATGTCAAAACATAGTGCCTTCAATCTTAAACTTGTGTAGATCATTTGGTGGTCTTTTATAATGTCAAACTCATTGTGTTTAGGTGTCTTGGTAGTATAGTAGGTTGTGCACTTTACCACTAAGGGAGTTAACACTTTAGAAAAAACCCAAAACTATGATAGTTAGGCCTTTTCTAGCTACAAATTCTTATGCTAACAAAAGTCGCACAGAAGCTACAACTTGTGTAGGATGAAGCCTGCAAGGTCTTCGAGGATATTGATGGACAGGGCTCATAATTGGATCAAGTGGTTGCAGCAGTAGAACAACACCTAGAAGGGCCTGTTACAGAGTAGATGATCGAGGAGCTCGCTGAGAAGGAGGCTCAGGCAAAGAAACAAGTCGAGGCAACTTGAGTTAAGCTCGATAACTTTGAAGCAACATTCTCCACACTTGAGTGACTTGGGACGAGTCACAAGTAAGTGTTGGGGGCCTGTTGGCCCTTGACCAAGTTTGGGGGAAACTTTGGTCAAATTTGGCCCACTTTTGGACTTCGACACAATGGTCGAAGATGGAGCGGAGATCGTGGATATCACCCATTTGTTAGGGATATGTGGACCCAGTAAGGGGTCCTATAGTGTTTTTGTAACAAGTTTTAGGGGATGTCGGCCCATGGGATTTTCTCATGTTTAGGCCTTATTGTAAGGTTTTGTAAAAGTATAAATAAAGAAGAATGTGTTGTAGAAGCTAGCTAGGTGCAAGTAGTTTGAGCTTCTTTGTGCAAAGGAATTTATGTGTGTTAAGGCTTTATGCTCGATAGAGAGTTGGATCTGTGCCTTGAAAAAGTTTTGGAAGGAGGATCAAGGGCTCAGTGCACAGATCTCTTGTCTGGTGCAAAGCTTGAATCTATGGCTTAGTGCACAGGAGTAACTGAATGTAAGAGATTGACAAATAATATAGAGGCAAAGTAGTTGGTGGACTTAGCCCCACACTACGATGAACCACGTATATCTAGTGTCTTATGGTTTTCTTTGTGCAATGTTATCTCCATTATGTTTTTCTTAGTGCTTAGATTAGAATATGTAATGAATATGTATTTTTTTCTTAAATACTTTTCTTATGATAAAATGTTAGATCTGATTCACAGTGCTAAGTGGTTAAGGTGCATAATATTTGTTGTTACTACGCTAGATCTATCCTTGGGTATGTTATACAATGTTAATAAGGTTAATGAACTAATGTAAGTCACTTCCTAAGCATTAACAAAATACTCTGCGAAGTGTTATTATCACAGATCTGTATCCCAACCTAGTTACAGACACATGCGTCCTGTAACCCCCCCTGCTTCTACCTCAGGTGAGACTTCGCCTGCTTCGTAGGTGTTGCTGAAAGGGTCGGTAGTCAGGGTTTTGTTGGTGTGTTGTTAAGCATTGAAGCCTAGGTATGCCCCTGTGCCAACACCCAACTAACTAAGTAGTGGAAAATAAAACCCGATATAATAATGGAAAGAGCTCCTTAAATGAGTCTTTATTATTATAATAATAGATCTAACTACCCAGCTAACAAATTAGTGGAAAATAAAATCCAATTCAATAATGGATAGGTGGGACTCTCTTGGACCCATATGGGAAACCAGTTAGCCCAATTAATTAATGAGGAGGTGGGCATCTCCTTGATCCACATGGGCAATCTATTATCTTTATAGATTTATGGATTTTTCATCCGAATTTATACCATATACCCCTTTAAAATTCAGATCATTCACCCTTTTTCACTTCATCTTCCCTTTGAAATTCACCTCATATATTCTTGGTTACCTCATATAAAAATCCCTTGAGTTGATGTAACAAATGAACTCCTAGGTGTCTTATTTATACTAGATCTGTCACCCTCTTTTTAGGGTTGACTTTATCTAAATTCAATTCAATTCAATTTTTAATGATTATTCCATTAAGGTCGACTTTACCAACAACATCCTTAATATTTATTTTAATATTTATTGCAATGGGGCTGACTTGTAACCATGGACGATTTTAGGGGCCAAATTTTGCTCATGGGATAATTTTCCATGGTTTTTCCCAAAAAATGATTTGCTATTCTAAAAATGATTCGCCCAAATTCTATAGGATAAAATTATTTTATCTTTAATATCACCAAAATGTTACAGAAACTATATGAAATCATTAGAAATTTGAATATTTTTACAAAAATATCGCCAAACATTTATAGTTAGCATATGAAGGATTACTACGATTCACCAAGGTTTCTACATTTTAAAATAAATATCCATCCTTAAAATCATCCCTGCTTGTAACTTCTTGTTTTCAACAAATTTTATTCTTTTAATTATTTTGGGGCTGACTTGTCACTTCTTGTTAAAATTGTTTAGGGATTCATAACCATACTTCGGGAATTCCATCTTCAAGAGGGAATATCTCTTCAGCTGTGGGGAAATATGTGGCGTACCACCTACCATTGAAAGTGAAATGAAGAGGATTGTCCATATATGAGGATTTTGCATGTATTTACAATGTCCTTAACACTCTTTTTCTTCAAACAACTTCGGGCTTCAATACCACATCTCTAGGAATTCTTAGCCACTTAACCACTTAACCATATTTCCAGGTATTCTTGTAGACTTCTTCAAGGCATCTTCTCATGATGTCCATGCTTAGAGATATGCCATAAGGGGACCACTTTGGAGACTTATCCAAATACACCCATCACTTCTAGATGCTTCTTCTAGGGTTGACTAGGGTTGACATCAATGAAAAACAATTATCCAACAATCTCCCCCTTTGGCATTGATGGAAACACTCATACTCCAAATGTGACCAATGCTCTTGATACTCTCCTCATGTTTCTCTCCCCATTTGACATCAATTCCAAAGGGTAACTCTCTTTAGGGTTTCTCCCCCTCTCTTCATGCTTGTGATGTTTCTCTCCTGATATTTCTCTTTGCCTTTGATATCAATAACAAAGAGTGACTCCCCCTGACAGTATACCTTCTCTTAAAAATATCTCTCCATCTTCATGCGATCCCCCTATATGTTTTTGCAATATTTCATGTAGATCAACGTGGGTCTTCCTGTATATTATTTGTTTCCTCTCTTTCGATGCTTTTTGTCCATTGGTGTTTCTTGATACTATAATCTAGTGGTTTATATGAAAAGCATTCATGTTAATATTCCTTCATTATTTGAATTCAAGTCTTCATGTCTTGTCATCTTTACTAATCTAACATCAATGACCTAATCAACCAACAATGTTCTCTTGACAATATAACTTTTCCTGATAGTTTCTCTCTGTCTTGATGTGTCTTTCACTACTTTCCTTCCTGTGTCTAGTTGGTTCAACCTGTTTATATGCTTTTTTTTGAGTGATATGATTTCATCCATTATCATGTACCTTTTTGGGTTTGTTTCAAATATTTTCTACTAGACGCATCTGTCACTTTACTCTTTTGAATACTTTTGTTGGCACGGGGGCATACCTAGGGTTCAATGCTTATCAACACAACAACAAAACCCTCACTACCAACCCTTTTGGCAACACCTTTGAAGTAGGAGAGTTCTCACCCAAGGTGGGAACATGGTGGTTACAGGACACAGGTGTCTGTAACCAATATGGGACACAGATCTGTGATAATAACACTCCGCCCAATCGTTTATTAACACTTAGGATTAACATACATTAGTTCACCAACATCACAAAACATACCCCAAATATATCGACACAGTAACAATAAATATTAAACAATTCAACCCCTTAGCACATATCACTGAGTTAGATCTAACATTCATTTATCTTTAACACAAGTAAAGAACTAAGAATCAATAGATCGATCTATAATAATCAAAGAACTGAGAAGATTCATAGCATAAGAAACATAGCACAAAGCAAACCAAAGACACAAGATATATGTGGTTCACCCCAGTGTGGGGCTACGTCCACCAGGCACTTCGGCTTATTTATTATTCTTATGAATATTATATTCATTCACTCCTATGAACCAAGCCACAGAGTTGAGCTTCGCATCGGACAAGATATCTACACATAGAGCACCAAATCTTCCTTCCAAAACTAGGTCAAGGCAGAGAGCCAACTTTCTATCAAGCACAAATCCTTACACATAGACATTCCCTTGCAAAAAGCCAATTGAGCTACTTGCACTTAGCCACTTCCCACTCTGTGTGTATTTATATACCATACATTCTTACTTATTTATACTTTTACAACCCCTTACGAAAAGGCCTAAACATGGGACAACCCATGGGCCGACATCCCATAAACCCTATTACAAAAACACTAGAGGACCCCTTACTGAGTCCACATAGCCCAAAAAATCGGTGAGATCTACGATCTCAGCTCCACTTGGGCCCTCCTTCCTTTATCAATGTGTCGAATTCCAAAAATTGGTCCAAACCTGACCAAGGTTTCCTCAAAACTTGGTCGAGGGCCAATAGGCCCCCAACACTCACCTGTGACTCGTCCAATTCACTCAGGTCTGGATAACACTACTTTGAAATCCTCGAGCTTCACCCAAGATACCTTGAATTGTTTCTTTGCTTGAGCCTCATGCTCAGTGAGCTCCTGGATCGTCTGCTCTGTAAGAGGCCCTTTCAGGTGATGTTCTACTAATGCAACCACTTGGTCCAATTTCGACCCCTGTCCCTCAATTTCTTAGAACACTTTGCAGGCTTCATCATGCACATATTGAAACTTCTGCATGACTTCCATTACCATTCCCTGGAGGGAAATGATCTATTTTTGTACGACACGTTGCTCCTGTAATCTCTTCATTATTTCAAATGTGGTGAGCAGCTTCATCTGGGCCTACACTAAAAATGCCTATTGTTGCACCTCTTGTAACTCTGCTTCCATCTTTCTTAGCTCTGGATCCTCTGTGAGGCTTTCATATTTCTACGTGCTTCTATCACTCAATTGTTTGCATTCTAAGGTGAGGGATCTTATTCTTACAATTGTATTCTTAGAGGTTTCCTCCCTCTTGTCACGCACCCTCTGCGGAGTGCTTGGTACTGCTTGCGCTTCCAATTCTATTATCCTTGTTTGAAGCTGTTGGATGGTCTCAGCGAGCTTCACTACTTGAGCCTCGACCAAATCTTGGTCCTCCTATGTCAAACCTGACACAGAGCGACATGATTTGTTCACCACTTATTTGACTATGGCCCCTTCTGCAAGCAAATACTCCTTTTCTCTCTGTAGATGGGATGTTGCCTCCTGGATCATTGCCTGAAACTCTTCTCTCTCAATTTAATAGGAAGTTAGACTATACCACACTACTCATAAATATTATAAGGCTTCATATTTATCTTGTTTCAAAGATTTTGTAGCCTTCTCCTTCTCTTCCTGGATGTTCTGAAGTTGATCTTTTGTCGCATCTGCAAGTCTTCTCAATTGGGTTGGTTCATCCCCCAATTCTGCAATCTGTGATGAGGAAGGCGCAGTAGGTACTGTGCGGACCAAGCAAATAACTTGTTGTATTTCCTTCAATTCCTTCTTGATCATTCCATATAGCTCTTCCTGCTTCACTCCATGTTTATGCAAGATATCCTTGGAAGCGTCCTCCATAGCTCCAAAGACTATACTGATATAGTCCTCCATGAGCATGGCCTCCAATTGGTGATTATTAGCGCACGTCTTCTTCCTTGCTAAAGGTTTCTATGGAGAAACCTTGTTTTTCTGTGGTGTTACTGTTTCAGTAGGGAGATCTTGACATGGTGTAGCTTCACCTTCTCCTTGCGTTTATCCTTCAACCCCTCCTTCTTGTCCATATGCTTCATCTCCTCCTCCTAGTGAGTCAGACCCATTATCTTCAAAGGCATTGTCCTCCTCATCGCTCTCTATATCCTAGGTTTTCTCCTACTTTTTCTTCTTTGTCATCCCACTGGACTATCCAACCTGATCAACCTGAGTGACCATGGGGCTTCCTATGGTGTCAGTGTCAGAGAGTTTTTCATCAGCAACAGGTATAAGGAAATCCTCTGACCATTACTTTTTAATATGATCCATGTCTTCATACGTTAACTTGTAGTACAACTGTAACTCTTCCTTGTTCTCATCTCTGCACACAGTGATGTAGATGAAATGTGGGTCTACATGGAAATTTTCTATTGGCCTATACTGGTGCATGGTTCGTGGTGTCATGCATGGAAATGACTTGATGGAAACCTTCAATTGTTGATAATATGCATGAAACAAAACTTTTTACTGCCACTTCTTCATCATGTCGTTGGTGTACCACAAGGTTGAAAACCTAGTGGCCAATGGCTCTGAAGGATCAATCTATGGAAAGGTGGCTCCTTCAGGCATTTTCCAAGTGAAAAATGTGATCAAAACGATCAACCAACTATAGTGGAATTCATATCCCAAATCCTGGGCTTCATGGAAATCCGTCTCCAGCTCGTTGACGAGGTAACTTTCCTAGTTCATCTGCATGCCCTCCATACATTTTCCTGCGAGGTCCACCATGAACCTGATGACCTGTGTGGGGTGGTTCTTTCTCACAAGCTTGCCAGCTATGAGTTGGTAGGTGAGGCGCACTGCGCCATCCTATATGGAGGCTACCTTGTAACCTCACTTTCCTTTTTCAACTTCGTCCTAAGATTCCTTGATATGATGTGGCAGGGACCAGTCTGAGGCCTTCCCTAGATAAAACTACTGAGGTTTAGGTCCCTTCATACTTAAGCCAGTTATCTGGTGGATCAATGTCAGATCCACAATAATCCTCTGGTCAAGCCATAGGTATCCCCCATGATAGCACAACAAGAGGAGTTTAACAGAATTGTTAACCTCCTGGTGATGGACAAAATGGGGAATATTCATCATGTTTAGCACAGTGGACTAGGCTAGCCCCTTAATACATGGCTAGGAGACAAGGTGAGGATTATTCCTAGTTGACTTCGTCAAGTAGCGTTGGGGTGCTAGCATAACATAGTTCTCCCTGTCTCCTAGATTGAAGTCATTGTTCTTCAGTAGTAGGAGCTATCCCAACTGACTTCCAACTACATGTATTACTTTCAAAATGTACGTAGTCAACAAGGTGTACTCATAGTCTCGGGTAATTTTGTCACAGGTAACAGTGCCAGCCAAAGGTTGAATGTACTATGGTAGGATCGATGGGATCTATTTCGCATTATCCAGATCATCGTGATTCTTACTTCGTTGCTCAGTGACGAGATTAACATGACCAGAATGACATCCAGTCGATGGGGAATCCTACAATCCCCTAGTCGATGATGCCTGAATACCTTCATATTTCAGTTTATCAACCATTAGATTCTTAAGGAATTCCTCGACAAACTTCTCTAGTTCACTAGGTTCGCCCGACATTCTCACTTTTAAATAAACAGGTCGAGGTAGAAAAATGGACGGGAGGGGTAGAAAAATGGATGATGAGGTATAGCTTCAAATAACAAAGCTCGACACTTAAAAATTCTCTATTTATCTCAGTCAATCACGGGTGGAAAAAAGTGGTATTGTCGCAATGACCAATGAGTTAAATAAGTGGGACACCATAACAGATTCTTCCAATGGCCAGGAATGATTCCATTAGTGTGAATTTGTCTGTTATCACATGGTATCAACGTCCAAAAGTAGTACATTAGCCCATAAATTTATTTTCTATACATTCCATAGCGTTGTTCTAATGGTCAGGGCAACTTCAACAGTCATATAGCTTCACCAGGGAGAAGTTCTATTCTACGTGGTCCTGTTATTCCAGCGAGGTCTGAGAAGTATTCCATTTGTTCTCTGCAGCTTCTTGTAGATTTTCCAACTTCGATTTCTTCTTATTGAGCTTCCATGCCTTCTTTCATGTGATCTGAGTTTCTCTAATTGTTTCTGGAATCCTCTTTCTATTTTTATTCTTATCTTTCTTTAGCACAGTGGCTTTGTACTGTTGTGGTGCACTTAGAGGGTCTGAAGTTAATATCCCTTCTTCTAATACTTCCTGGGTGGACACACTTCTTTCTTTCATAGATAGGTTCTTCAATCCTTATTGCATTATTTCAACCTTGATAGCTAATTATTTTGCTTTATGTTCCTTCTGTGTTGTTACTTTGTTCTATTGCTTCGACTTATCCTCTTGTTCTCCTATTAGTCGGTCTATTTTTCTAGCTATGAAATCCCTCAGTTCTTTCTTTTTCATTTATGTAGCTTCTTCCTATGCTTTTCTTCTGATCTGATCTTTCTCAATCCAAGTCTTACCTATCAAAAGTGGGAAAGGGGCGTTGTCCCCAACAAACTTAATGACTTCAAATTCTTCTTCAATCGATGTTCCATGAACAATAATAGGTACATTAGTAACTCTTCCACATAGGGTTATCATCTTTCCCTTAAACAAGATGTTGGAGACTTATTCTCCCTTCTCTACCATCTGAGTTATTGACCCAAGGTTCATGTCTTTTCAGGTTTCCAACAAATCCTCTAAAACTATCGGCCCTCCTGGTAAACCAGAAGGCGACACAGTACACAGAATGCACTGTGCATTCTCACCCGAGATATGTCTAAATGGGTGGTTGTAAGACTCAGGTGTTTACAGCCTAGGATTGAGTATGAGATAGGGGTTTGTTATTCAGATCCATCTACCATAAATTGTGACTACTATATTACTATTAATTGCAATTATGCATTGTCTTCACAGTTTATTCCCTTAACACGCTACCATGTTTCATAGAAGCATAATAACTCATTCATTTATCAAGCACAACAATTAACTTATGAAAGAAGAAAAATATATGCATGCATTCATCAAATTACACAGATATTACCGTGGTTCACCCCCTCCTAGGATATTTTTACAAAGATATGGCTCTTGTCTCTTTTATTATGGTAGTTCTGCGTCTCCAGTGTCGTGCGCTTACAATTCCCCTCAAATGGGTACGATCTATATGAGGCGAACTAGATCACATCAGGCTCCACATCCTATGATCTAATACTCAGATATTCCTTCTCTCCTTTGTTTTGTATCAACAACTTAATAAATAGTTCACAACAATATTACATTTCGCATCAACTCATACATATCTGGTGTGAACATTACAAAAGTGAACTAATCAGGGACCAACATTTTTCTGATTCCTATGTATCTATATTTATATCTATTGGGCTCTTCAGCCCTTTACAATGTATTACCAAAATCCTAACCCTACCAACATTAGGTCTTCCTACCATGTGTGTGTGTTGTTCTTCCTTCTAGCTGTCACTTTCCTTGTGCACTCTTTCTTGCATGCACATGTGTTGTGTTTCCTTCCAGCTGTTAATTCAGTTTCTGCACGCTTTCTTTCCCCACGATCATCCTTCTTTCCACTTTGGCCCTTCTTCTTGCCACTTCGGTCTACTGCCAACAGGCCCCCAACATTGACATGTGGCTCATCCCAAGCCACCTAATCCTTTTGAGCTTCCTCGGTCTCATTGGTGATCATCTCGAACTTTTCCTTGAGTTTTGTTGCTTTTGTCAGTACCTACTCAATCTTATACTTGATGGTGTCCACTACTTGGATTGCCATTTCATTGTTGATCAATCCTGGAAATTCTACCTAGGTATTTTCTATCTGTGTCTTAACTACCTCTTCCTGTGCGAGTACTTCTGCTACACATTCCTGCAATGGATCTATTTGAGCCTGGCACTCCTGTTTCTACATTTGCACAGTGATGAGTTATGCCTGCATCTTCATCATCTCCTGCATCACTTTGACTTGTTATGGGATTGGTATGGTCTTCTGCCTCTACTTGACATTTTGGATTGCTGCATTGATCCTTTCCTCTTCCTTGTACCACTGTTGTACTTGTGTATCCTCCTCCAACCTTGTCCAAAGTTGCGCTGCTTTATCGAACAAGTCAATTGTTGTGCTAACCTACTTCTCTATCTCCTACAACTGCGTTGTTGCTTCCTGTTTCCTTTGCTCCTTGACTGCTGGTGGGGTGGTTGGTGTGAGTTTTTCTCGAACATTCTCAATCTCATTTTGATATTGATCAATTGCTTGCACAATCTGATCAATATTTTCCACGGTTGCAAATTCCTCATTCTACGTGGCCTGTAGAATCTTCTCATAAGTTCCTGCTAGTTTTTTATCCAATCCTTTGAGGTGCTCCCTTTTCTCCTCAGTCTCAGATTTGGACTTCTCGTAGCCTACTTTCAATTCATATTGTTCTTGTGTTGCCTGCTTCAATTCGATTAAGTATCTGCGTGCGCGAGACTATACCTCGTGGTTGATGCTCACCTGCAACCTTTGTAATTCCCCTGATGGTATCCTTGTCAACACAAGTTGGATCTAGCTCAAGAATTTCAAGGGTGTCTGCCACACAATTTCGTCCATGTGCATCATGTTGGGGCTGATATGATATGTTGTGTGTGGCTGAAATATCCCATTATTCATCTTTCAATATTCCTCTTGCACTCTTCCTTCTTTCTACGGTGCTGATAGCTCTATGCCCCTGCTGTGGCTTGCTATTTGTTCTTCCCCGAATTTCTTGAGGAACTGCCCCATTTTTTCCAGCTCTCTTTGCAGTTTGTCCCTGTGATGTGTTGCATGGTCGAAGTCCTCTGCTAGACAATCTTGAACCATTCTGGTGATCATTTCCCCATCATCCTCTATGATCATATAGTCTGGAAATGTTCATTGTGCCTTTGATTTCTTACGATGCCTCCTGCCTGCGCGACTGGTCTCTTAGTTCCCCTTGATTCTTGTGTGTTGGGATTTGGGGTAGTCTCCTCTGCTCCCTCAGCTTGTTTTTGTTGTTCGTTGGTCGAATGTGTAGTATCCTTCTTCCCCTTCTGGGTTCCTCTCTTCTTTGACCCTTCGTCTGACTGAGTCAACTTGCCTTGGCCCATTCTTGGTTTCTTGGGTACTTGTATTTTTGGACGCTATGTTTCCGCCTGCTTTGCCTCTCCTTCTATTATTCTTTCTGGTACTTCCTGGGTAATGGTTGGGATCCTCCATTCATCGAGACATTCACTGATGACCATGTTGATGTCACCCTCTATGATGTAGTAGTGCATGTGTATCCACTCTTTAGTCGGATCTTGCCTTGCTTGTATCCACATTGTTTGTCATGTGGCCTAGAAATTGATGATGTTCGCATATCGCGTGACAGCCTATGGTGTTATTCTCCATGATCGGCTAATGGATTCATGTATTTCTTGTAGGTATGCTTCAAATATGATCCCATTATCCATCTTATGCTTGTCATGTGGCCCAAATCTCAGCAATAGGTACCTCGCTCCCACTGGTTGTGGTCTGGTACAAACAATTACATACCCTATTTCTCACCATCCCATGAAGGCTATTATGGTAATCCACCATGAGTAATAGAACTTTGTGCCTAGGTATTGTGCATCCTTACAGTCCTCTTGGAATAAGTTCAATAAATATGGCACCCAAATCATTGAGGTGCCTTCTATGCACTGGGCTGCAACTGCAATGACTCCAGCTGGTACTTCCTCTTTGCGGAATTTTCTTAGTAATTTGTAGGCTAGGATTTTTGCGCCCAATTTTGTGGCTGTGTTGTTGATTCGTTTGATCATTATTCCCCTTGTTCCCCTGGCGGTTCCATACTTCTTATTAATTTCTTCTGCCAATGCTTTCTCCTTGGATTTTTCATCCATAATCAACATGAGATCCATACCCCAGGTTGGTAATCCCGTGATTTGTGAAATAAGCTCAACAGTTATGGGGATAGGTTTGTCCAGCCATATGTCCCCTCCATGTGTTATTGCTAACAGATGCTTGACACATGTTGTTGAGTACTGGCCTCTACCAAAATGTGGTAGGTTTAGCAGAACTAATATTCCTGTTTTCTCCAACCCAGTTGCCCACCGATATGGCTAGTTAATCATTTCTCCTAGTCAAGTTGTTCCTATGTTCTATATAAAGACCCTCTGTGCAAGTTTTGGGAACTTGGTTTCATCTGCTATGCCATGGTATGAATATTTGAGCTTCCCGACATGGACCAGTAGTTCTAGTCCTACCTGTACTCCAGCTGGTATGCATGGTAGAACAATTTATGTTGCAAGTTTCTTGCGTGGTGAGCTCAATATCTATACTTTTTCTTTTTACTACGGTGGATGGTTCGAAGTTCCAACAGCTTCCGGTTTCTCCCCCATGATCCATTCCGGCCAAGTCGAGGCATCTTCAGAGGTCTCCCCTACTAGTTGACCTGATATGGTCATTTAAGACTCGTTTGGCTCCATTGTTGCTTCCGGATTTTGTGTCATTCCATTAACTTCCAAAGCTTCTTCGGTACTTTCTGGTTGCACTTCCTTTTGGGTTTCCACTTCCTAGTTCTCAGGCTCCTATGCCACTGCTGGCGTATCCACTTTCATGGCCTTTTCTTTTGTTTGCTGAATTTCTTCCAGAATCAGTGTAGAATTCATCGGTATCATCTTTAGGGATGGGATTTCGTCGATATCGACGATCTTCGACTACTGTTGTTCATTCTCCTCCAACTGTCCTCGTGACCTAGTTTGAACCCTAGTCGGTCTGGCAGTCTGGCTTGCTTCTATTGGCTTCAGTGGTTCCATAGTGGTGATTTTCGAACATTTTTTGGGTTCAAATAAATTCTATGATATCTGTAGTCTCACTTTGTGCATTGTAGTTGTTGCTACTCTCTATCTTTTATCCTTTCATGAATAGACTAGTTTCTCTCGTGCTCGCATGTTGTATGGGCTTTCCATGAAGCTTGTCGAGTATGCTTCCTTCATTGTGTGTTTAATGCACCATAACTGTGGGTTCAATGCATCTGCGACAGTTTCATACTTTCCATTACGCTTTCTTTTCCATATCTAGTTGGCATGATTAATGTGATGTTCCATCGGTCCTTGTCATCCTTTAATTTCCCCTAGCGCTATCATATCATACAGTTTTTTGCCGACTTTCCTTTTCCCACTTGTTTTCCCTTTGCATATCACTATTGTTCTTTCCTTTTCCTAATTCGTGTTGCTAACTTTGGGTGGCCTTTCTTTTTCTGGCATACTATTTTTCTTTTACTGCGTGATGGGTGGTCAACTATCCTTATACAACTTCATTCGTCTCCCATTGATCATTCCTCTGAGTTTTGCACCTGTTAGATCTCTTAACTGTACATCTCCTCAATCAGTGAAAGATTTTACTTCATATGGTCATAACCAATGCATTCTAATCTTTCCCAGGTGCTAAAATGATTTGTTCTCATACATCAATACTAGATCTCCTTTTGTGAACGTTTTCTTCTTGATGTGTCGATTGTGCCATGCTTTGTCGCCTTCTTTCTGCACTTGTTGATGGAATCCTGCAAAGGTTCGGTCTTGCTCCATGGTCATTAGTTGATTCAATATCTCCTGTACTACGCCTCGTTATGTCATTTGTGTGATAATTTCTACGTGCAAGATGAGTACTAAAAATTCTAATGGCACTACTACTTCTTGGTCATAAACCAATTTAAATGGTGTGTGCCCTGTCAAATTTTTGCATGTAGTCCTGTATGCCCATAATACTGTTGTTACTTTGAGGTCCCAGTCATCTCTGTTGACGTTACAAATATTTGTCAGTGAGTTCTCCAGAATATTGTTGAAGGATTCCACTGTTCCATTCTCCTGTGGGTGATATGGTGTGCTCTTCTGGTGATGGACTTAAAATTCTTCAGTCATCATGCAGATGTTGTTGTTTATAAAGTGTGTTCCTTGGTCTCTCATTAAGACTCTTAGGCACCCAAATATCATGATTATTTGTTCAAACAAAAAGTGTGATGATGTCTCTGCGCTGCAATCTTTTACTGGTGTGGCTTTCGCCCATCTTGTTAAGTATTCTGTCACAGTGATAATGTATCTTTCCCCTGTCCTTTTGGATGGTGGGTTAATTGGTCCCACAAAGTCTATCGCCCATCTGTCAAATGCCTATAATTTTACTTGTGGTAGTAGTGGCATCTTGTCTCTTCTGTTGGGTTTTCCTACCCTTTGACAGACATTGCATTTTTTACAGTACTCCTTCAAGTCTCTGTGAATCGTTGGCCACCATAGTCCTATGCATAATACCTTTTGCGCGGTATCTTTCCCTGCATAATTCCCTCCTGCTATTCCCTCGTGGGATTCTGCTAAAATTCTTGGTCTTTCATGCTCTAACACGTATCTCTGTAAAATGTTGTATGCGCCCGTTTTATATAAATGTCTTGCAATCAGTTGATAGTCGACAGCGCGGACTACCATGTTCGTATTCTACATGGTGGTATATTTTGGCGGTGGAGTACCTGTACTCAAGTACTGAATGATATTTGCAAATTATTCTTCAACAATCTGTACTGAAAATAACTGTGCATCAGGAAAGTTGTCTTCTAAATTCATAGGTTCTTCTCAATTTGTGACCCTTGACAGGTGGTCAGGTCCTGCATTCAATTTTCCTAGTTTAACTATTACTTCAAGGTCAAATTCTTGAAATAACAGTAACCATCGACATATTATCCCCCCCAACACTGGCTTGTTGACTATGTATTTCAGGGCTAAGTGATCTATGAACATATTGAAGTGTTTTCCCAATAAGTAATGCCTAAACTTCTGCAGTGCATAGACCATGGCTAGGCCTTCTCTTTCTGTCGTGTTATAATTATGTTCTGAGTTTGATAACTTTTTTCTTGCAAATGCTATCGGGTGATCCAAGTCTCACACTCCTAGCTACGCCAAGATAGCTCCAAGTGATATCACTAATGCATCTACGTGCACATGGAATGTCTTTTCCCAGTCTAGAAATACTAATATCGGAGTGGTAACCATCTTTTCCTTCAAAGTATCCAGACCGTGTTGACACTCGTCGTTCCACTGAAATTTTGTATCCTTCCTTAACATATTTTCCATTGGTGCTATAATTTGTGCATAGACTTTGATGAATTTCCTGTAGTATCATGTGTGTCCTAACATCACTCTTAGCTGATGGACTATTTTTGGTGTTGACAAGTTAACAATGATTACGATATTTTCTAGATCTACTAATAAACCTTGTTTTCATACTATGTGACCCAATAGTATCCCAAATGGTGTTCCAAATATTAATTTCTTGATGTTCGGTGATATCTGGCATTGTTTGCATCTTTAAACATCAACCATAAAACTTCCACATCGTTTTTCAACAGACTATAGACTATCCAATCGTCCAGGTATACTTCAAGAAATTGATGGATGAATTCCTTAAATGCTACGATGACCACTCTGGAAAATATTGCAGGTGCATTCTTCAGTCCAAATGGCATGACTATGTACTGATAAGATCCCCATTTTGTCGTGAACATGGTCTTTTGTCGATCTTCTTGTACTATCCTGATTTGATGGTAGCATGAGAATCGATTAGTGAATGAGTAAGATTCATGTACTCCCACATTCTCTAACACTTTGTCTGTGAATAGTATAGGGAATGGGTCGTGTAGGCATGCATCATTCAAATTACTCAAGCCGACGAATATCTTGATCACTCTTCCTTGTTTCTTGTCCTATACTACCATCGAGCTTATCCATTCCGACTCCTCAACTAGTTCTATGATGTCAACTTCGAGCATCCTGTCGATCTCATCCTTAAATTTCTGTTTATATATGGGGTTTAGTCTGTAGGGTCTCTGTCTAATAGGTCTCACTTCAATTCTGAGTGGTATCTTCATCTCTCCCAGTTCTTTGGCTATGCCCTTCATCTCTGTGAATGTTGTGGGGAAGAGGTCATTGTATTCGCGCAACAACTCTGTGATTCTTTCTACTATTTGCTCATCCCAGTAATCTCCATTGTTGGCCATTTTGGGCTGCTCTTCTGTCCCGATGTTAACTTTATTTACCTTGATTGGCGTAGAAATTCCTTCTGATTTTATTGGTGGTCCTTCCACATCTCTCTCGCCCTCTACTTATTCAATCTAAATATCATGCGGATCATCTTCATCTGGTGTTTCCTCCTGTACATGGTAACATGATAGTAGTTCCTTGACTGTATTCTTGTTCTGTTGTTGTTCATCTATGAAGAGTTCTATTTCCAATTCTTTGATGAATATCACTCATATGAAGCTCAAGTAGTCAAAGCTCAAGTAGTGAAGCTCGTTGAGACCCTCTAGCAGCTTCAGGATAGGATAACAGAATTGGAGGCCTAAAAAGTACTGAGCACCCTGCAGGAGGTGCGTGACCAAAGGGAGGAGACCGCTAAGAACACAGTTGCAAGCATAATAGCCATTGCCTCAAAATCTAAGCAATTAAGTGATAAGATCCCCCAGACATATGAACGGCTCACCGAGGATCCAGATCTTAAGAAGCTAGAAGGGTAGTTACAAGAGGCACAAATACAAGCACTCTCATTGTAGACATATATGAAGCTTATCACCGCAGTGGAAAGAATGAAGAGATCCCAAGAGTAGTGCGCAGTACAACAACAGATCACTGCCCTCCAGGGTAAGGTAATGGAAGTCATGCAAAATCTACAACTTGTGCAGGATGAAGCCTACAAGGTCTTCAAGGAGATTGATGGATAGGGATCATAATTGGATCAAGTGGTTGTAGCAGTAGAATAGTGCCTAGAAGGGCCTGTTACAGAGTAGATGATCCAGGAGCTCGTTGAATAGAAGGCTTAGGTGAAGTAGCAAGTTGAGGTAGGTCGAGTTAAGCTTGATACCTTCAAAGAAGATTTTTTTGCACTTCAGTGACTCGGGACGAGTCACAAGTGAGTGTTGGGGGCTTGTTGGCCCTTGACCAAATTTTGGGGAAAATTTGGTCAGAATTGGCCCACTTTTGGACTTCGACATGATGGTCGAAGATGGAGCACCCAGGCCTAGCGGAGATCATTCTGGTGATCATTCGCGTATAGCTCTTCATGTTTCTTCAACTTCCTTGATGCATAAGCTATCACTCCTCCATCCTGGATTAGCATGGCCCCTAACCCTTGCTTCGAGGCATCCATGCAGACTGTGAAGTCCTTTTCCATATCCGACACTCGTAGAATTGGTGCACTAGTTAGTAACCTCTTAAGCTCAATGAATTCCCTATCACACTCTTCTGTCCATTCATACCTGACCCCCTTGCGTTGCAACGTGGTGATGGGTTTCTCTATTTTTGAGAATCCTTCTACAAATCTCCGGTAATAACCCGCTAGCCCCATGAAGCTTCTCACCTCATGTGCATTTTTCGGCACTGTCCATTCCATAATGGCCTTTACCTCTTCTGGGTTCACAGAGATTCCTTCGTCGGAAATGATATGACCTAAATAGTGGATCTCTTTCTGGAAGAAGGAACACTTTGACAGCTTCCCATACAATTTGTTCTCTCTTAGGCAGGACAACACTATTCGCAAGTGTTCCTCATGTTCTCTTTCGTTCTTGGAATAGATGAGGATGTTGTCTAAAAAGACTTGTACAAAACGGTCTAAGTATTTCCAGAATACGTCGTTCATGAGGCTCATGAATACTGCTGGCGCATTGGTCAATCCGAAAGGTACTACAACAAACTCGTAATGTCC
>ML781336.1:749176-784971 GCA_009831015.1 Picea engelmannii
AATTTAAACATTACATTTTATTATCCCCCCTTTGTTTAATACTTAATTAATCAATTAATTAATTAATAATCAAATTAATCATTAACCCTTAATTAAAGAGTTAATCATACTTAAACTAATCATAATAAAAAATAATTAATTAAATACAGATAATTAGTTAAGGTTTTTTGATAAATAATTATTGTTTAGCTAATTTTTAGGATTATTTATTAAATTAATCATCTTAATAATTAAGGGTCATTACAATAATGAACGGTCTAGATTTACAATGAAATTACAATATACATTTACAAGGAAATTTTTTCTTTGGGGGCTTCCCCCCCGAACCCCTGCTGAGGGCCCGCTTGCCCCCAGACCCCCTAGCCAGGGGGATATCCCCCCGGACCCCACATAGGTGGTACCTCCCCTTTGCACTCCCCCACGTGGAACTCCACAACCAACATCTGGAGGATCAGCTTCAGATCCACAATAATCCTCTAGTCGATCCATAGGTATCTCGTATGATAGCACGACAAGAGGATTTTAACACAAGCATTAACCTCCTAGTGATGACCAAAATGGGGAATCTTCATCACGTTCAGCACAGTGGACTAACATGGCTAGATCACTGTGATTCTTACTTTGTTTCTCGGTGACAGGATTAACATGGCCAGAATGACATCCAGTCGATGGGGAAGCCTACAGTCCCCTAGTCGACGATGCCTGAATACCTTTAGATTTTGGTTTATCATCCATTAGCTTCTTAAGGAATTCCTCAACATACTTCTCTAGTTCACTAGGTTCTTCCGACATTCTCACTTTTAAATAAACAGGTCGGGGTAGACGAATGGATGGGCAGGGTAGACAAATGGATGATGAGGTCTAGCTTTAGATAACACATCTCAACAAATAGACAATTCTCTATTTAGCTCAGTCAATCATGGGTGGAAAAAAAGGGTCCCGGTGCAACAACCGATGAGTTAAATAAGAGGGACACCGTAATAGATTCTTCCAATGGCCAGGAATGCTTCCATTAATGTGAATTTTTCTATTATGGCACGGTCTCAACGTCCAAAAGCATACCATTATCCCATAAATTCATTTTCTATCCCATCCAGAGCATTTTTCTAACGGTCGGGGTGCCTCAAATGGTAATATAACTTCCCCATGGTGAAGTCCTATTATGCACGGTCCTGTTGTTACAACAAGGTTCAAATCCTACGAACCTGCCTCCTGTAAGGTTCTAGTCTGAGAACTATTCCATTTTTCTCTGCAGCTTCTTGTAGCTTTTCCATCTTGGATTTCTTCTTATTGAGCTTCCTTTCCTTCTTTCCCGTGATATGAGTTTCTCTAACTTTTTCTGGAATCCTATTTCCATTTTTATTCTTATATTCCTTTAGCACAGTGGCTTTGTATTGTTGTGGTGCACTTAGAGAGTCTGAAGTTAATATCCCTTCTCTTAATACTTCCTGGGTAGACACACTTATTTCTTGCATAGATAGATTCTTCAAGCCTTATTGCATTCTTTCAACCTTGATAGCTAATTATTTTGCTTTATGTTCCTTCTGCGTTGTTACTTTGTTCTGTTGCTTCGACTTATCCTCTTGTTCTCCTATTAGTCGGTGTATTTTTCTAGCTATGAAATTACTTAGTTCTTGATTTTTATTTCTTGTAGCTTCTTCCTATGCTTTTCTTCTTATCTGATCTTTCTCAATCCAAGTCTTACCTAGCAAAAGTGGGAAAGGGGCGTTGTCCCCAACAAACTTAATGACTTCAAATTCTTCTTCAGTCGATGTTCCATGAACAATAATAGGTACATTAGTAACTCTTCCATGTAGGGTTATCATATTTCCCTTAAACAAGTTGTTGGACACTTATTCTCCCTTCTCTACTGTTTGATTTATTGACCCAGGGTCCATGTCTTTTCAGGTTTCCAACAAAGCCTCTAAAACTATCAGATCTCCTGGTAAAACACTTGGTAAAACAGAAGGTAACATAGCACATAGAATGCACTATGCAGTCTCACCCAAGATAGCTTTAAATGGGTGGTTGTAAGACTCAGGTGTTTACAACCTAGGATTGAGTATGAGATAGGGGTTTGTTATTCAGAGCCATCTACCATAAATTGTGACTATTATCTTACTATTAATTGTGATTATGCACTGTCTTCACAGTTTATTCCCTTAACATGCTACCATATTTCATAGCAACATAATAACTCATTCATTCATTCATTAAGAATAACAATTAACTTCTAAAAGAAGACAAAGATATGCATGCATTCATCACATTACATAGATATTACCATGGTTCACTCCCTCCTGGGCTACGTCCACAAAGATTTGGCTCTTGGCTCTTTTATTATGGTAGTTCCATGTCTCCAGTGTCGTGCGCTTACAATTCCCCTTAGATGGGTATGATCTATATGAGGTGAACTAGATTGCACCAGGATCCACGGCCTGTGATATAATCCTCCAATCTTCCTTCTATCCTCTGTTCTATCTCAAAAACTTACAAAATAGTTCATAACAATATTACATATCGCATCGACTCATACATATCTAGTGTGAACAATACAAAAGTGAACTAATCAAGGACCAACCATTTTCTGATTCCTACGTGTCTATATTTATATCTATCGGGCTCTTCAACCCTTTACAATGTATTACCAAAACCCTAACCCTACCAATGTTAGGTCTTCCTCCCATGCGCGTATGTTGTTCTTCCCTCCAGCTATCACTTTCCTTGTGCACACTTTCTTGCATGCACACGTTTTGTGTTTCCCTTCAGCTGTTACTTCAGTTTTTGCACCCTTTCTTGCATGTGCACGTGTTGTGTTTCCCTTCAGTTATTACTTCAGTTTTTGCACGCTTTTTCTCCCCACGATCATCCTTCTTTCCACTTCAGCCCTTCTTCTTTCCACTTCATCCTGCTACCAACAGGCCCCCAAAACTGACATGTGGCTCGTCCCCAGCCACCTAATCCTTCTAAGCTTCCTCGGTCTCCTTGGTGATCGTCTATAACTTTTTATTGAGCTCTGCTGCTTTTCTCAGTTCCTGCATGGTCTTCTCCTTTATGGTGTCTATTACCTAGACTCCCACTTCGTCATTGATAAATCCTGCACATTCTTCCTAGGTCTATGTTATCTGTGTCTTAACTACCTCTTCCTGTGTGAGTACTTCTGTTACCCATTACTCCAATGGCTCTATTTGAGCCTGGCGCTCATGTTTCTTTGTTTGCTCAGTGATGAGTTCTGCCTGCATCTTCTTCATTTCCTGTGTCCCTTTGACTCATTATGTGATTGGTGAGGTCTTTTGCCTATGCTTGAGCTCTTGGATCACTACAATGATCCTTTCCTCTTCCTTGTACCACTGTTGGACCTGTGTATCCTCCTCCAACCTTGTCTAAAGTTGTGTTTCTTTATCGAACAAGTCAGTTATTATGCTAACCTGCTACTCTATCTCCTGCAGCTACGTTGTTGCTTCCTATTTCCTTTTCTCCTTTTCTCCTATTTCCTTTTCTCATAAGTTCCTGCCACTTTCTGATCAAATCCTTTGGGGTGCTCCCTTTTCTCCTCAGTCTCGTATTTGGCCTTCTCGTAGCCTACTTTTAATTCAGCTTGTTCCTTTGTTGCCTGCTTCAATTCGATTAAGTGTCTGCGTGCGGGAGACTATACCTCATGGTTGATGCTCACCTACAACCTATGTAATTCCCCTGATGGTATCCTTCTCAACAAAAGTTGGATCTGGATCAAGTCTTTCAAGGGTGTCTGCCCCACAATTTCATCCATGTGAAGCATGTTGGGGCTGATATTAAATGTTGTGTGTGGCTGCAATATCCCTTTGTTTGTCTATCGATCTTCCTCTTCCACTCTTCCTTCTGTCTATGGTATTGATAGCTCTATGCCCCTATTGCATCTTGCTATCTGTGCTTCCCCAAATTTCTTGAGGAACTACCCCATTTCTGCTAGCTCTCTTTCCAGTTTGTCCCTGTGATGTGTTGTATGGTCGAAGTCCTCTGCTAGACAATCCTAAACCATTCTGGTGATCATTTCCCCATCATCCTCTGTGATCGTATAGTCTAGAAATTTTTGTTGTGCCTTTGATTTCTTATGCGTGCCTCTTTCCTGCACGACTGGTCTCTTAGTTCCCCCGCATTCCTATGTGTTGGGATTTGGGGCGGTCTCCTATGCTCCCTCAGCCTGTTTTTTTTGTTCGTTGGTCGGCTATGTAGTCTCCTTCTTCCCCTTCTAGGTTCCTGTCTTCTTTGACCCTTCGTCTTCCAAAGTCGTCTTACCTTGGCTCGTTCTTGGTTTCTTGGGCAATTGTATTTCTAGAGGCCGTGTTTCCGCCTGCTCTACCTCTCCTTTTGCTATTCTTTCCGGTACTTCCCGGGTAATAGTTGGGAACCTCCATTCATTGGTTCATTCGTTGATCACCATGTCTATGTCACTCTATGTGATGTAGTAGTGCATCTTTAGCCACTGTTTAGCTGGATCCTGCCTTGCATGTATCAACATTGTTTGTTGTGTGGCCTCAAAATTGGCGATGTTCACATATCGCGTGACAACCTCTGGTGTTATTCTCCATGATCGATCGATGGCTTCATTTATGTCTCGTAGTTATGCTTCAAATATGATCCAATTCTCCCTCTTATGCCTAACATGCAGCCCAACTCTCAGCAATAGGTACCTCACTCTCGCAGGCTGTGGTCTAGTACAAACAATTACATACCCTAGTTCTCGCCATCCCATGAAGGTTATTAGGGTAATTAGCCATGAGAAATGGAACTTTGTGCCTAGGTCCTGCACATCCTTCCAGTCCTATTGGAATAAGTTAAATAAATATGGCACCCAACTCATTGAGGTGCCTTTTGCGGCTGTGTTTCCGCCTGCTCTGCCTCTCCTTCTGCTGTTCTTTCCGGTACTTCTCAGGTAATGGCTGGGATTCTCCATTAATTGTTCCATTCACTGATCACCATGTTTATGTCACCCTATGTGATGTAGTAGCACATTTGTAGCCACTGTTTAGTCGGATCCTACCTTGCTTGTATCCACATTGTTTGTCGTGTGGCCCGAAAATTGGCGATGTCCGCATATCGCGTGACACCCTCTGGTGTTATTATCCATGATCAATCGATGGCTTCATGTATGTCTCATAGGTATGCTTCAAATATGATCCAATTCTCCCTCTTATGCCTGGCATGCAACCTAACTCTTAGCAATAGGTACCTCGCTCTCGCAGGCTGTGGTCTGG
The DNA here is from genome assembly GCA_009831015.1 of Picea engelmannii. Classification (NCBI taxonomy): domain Eukaryota; kingdom Viridiplantae; phylum Streptophyta; class Pinopsida; order Pinales; family Pinaceae; genus Picea; species Picea engelmannii. Next base: position 754,411 of record ML781336.1, read on the forward strand.
TACAAACAATTACATACCCTAGTTCTCGCCATCCCATGAAGGCTATTAGGGTAATCAACCATGAGTAATGGAAATTTGTGCCTAGGTCCTCCACATCCTTCCAGTCCTCTTGGAATAAGTTCAATAAATATGGCACCCAACTCATTGAGGTTCCTTTTGTGCACTTAGCTGCAACTGCAATGAATCCAGCTGGTACTTCCTCTTTGCACCCAATTTTTTGTTTGTGTTGTTGATTCATTTGATCACGATGCCCCTCATTCCCTTCGTGGTTCCATACTTATTTTTCATTTATTTTTCCAGCACTTTCTCCTTGTATTTGTCGTCCAGAATCAACATGGGATCCATACCTCGCACTGGTAATCCTGTGATTTGTGCAATAAGCTCAACAGTTATGGGGAAAGGTTTGTCCAAACATATGTCCCCTCCATGTGTGACTGCTAACATCTAATTGACACATGATGTTGAGTACTGGCCTCTCCCAAAATGTGGTAGGTTCAACAAACCTAAGATTCATGTTTTCTCCACCCCAGTTGCCCACTGATATGCCTGGTTAATCATTTCTCCCATCTGAGTTGTGCCTATGTTTTGTATAAATACCCTTTGTGCAAGTTCCAGGAACTTGGTTTATTCTGCTACATCATGGTCTGAATATTTGATCTTCCCGACGTCACCCAGTAGTTATGGTCCTACCTGTACTCCAGCTGGTATGCGTGGTAGAAAAACTTTTGCTGCAGGTTTCTTGCGGGGTGAGCTCGGTATGTGTACTTTGTCTTTCTGCTACAGTGGATGGTTCGAAGTTCCAGCACCCTTTGGTTGCTCCCCCATAAGCCATTTTGGCCAAACCGAGGCATCTTCATCGGTATCCCCTACTGGTTGACCTTACATGGTCATTTGAGACTTGTCTGGCTCCACTGTTTCTTCCTGATTTTGTGTCATTCCATTAACCTCCATGGATTCTTCGATACTTTTTGGTTGCACTTACTTTTGGGTTTCTGCTTCCTGGTTCTAAGGCTCTTACATTGCTACTGGCATATCCACTTTCATGGCCTCTGCTTATGGCTGCTGAATTTATTCCATAATTGGTGTAGAATTCACCAGTATCATCTCTGGGGATGGGATTTTTTCGATATTGACGATCTCTGATTGTTGTTTTTCATTCTCCTCCAATGGTCCTTGTGACCTATTTTGAACCCTAGTCAGTCTGGAAATATGGCTTGCTTCTACTGGCTTCAGTGGTGCCATAGTGGTGACTATCGAACATTTTTTGGGTTCGAATAACTTCTGTGATCTCTATAGTCTCACTTTGTGCATTCTAGTTGTTGTTTCTCTTTGTCTGTTCTCCTTTCGTGAATAGACTATTTTCTCCCATGCTCGCGTGTTGTATGGGCTTGCCATGAAGATTTTCCAAGACGCTTCCTTCATTGTGTGTTTAATGCACCATAACTGTGGATTCAATGCATCTGTGGAATTTTCGTACTTTCCATTACACTTGCTTTGCTGTCTCTAGTTGGCGTGATTAATGTGATGTTCCATCGGTCCTTGTCGTCCTTTAATTTTTTCTAGTGTTGTCCTGTCATACTATTTTTTGCTGACTTTCCTTTTCTTGCTTGTTTTCCCTTTGCATATAATTGTTGTTCTTTCCTTTTCTAGATTCATGTTGCTAACTTTGTGGCCTTTCTATATCTAGCATACTACGCTTTCTTTTTGTTCTCTTTTCAATATATATATATTTTTTTTGCTGTGCAGTGGGTGGTCGACTGTCTTTATACAGCTTCAGTCGGCTCCCATTGATCATTCCTCTAATTTTTGTGCCTGCCAAATCTCTTATCTGTACAGCTCCTCTGTTTGTGATAGATTTTACTTTGTATGTTCCTAACCAATGCATTCTAATATTTCCTAGGTGCTGAAACAATTTGTTGTCATACATCAATACTAGATCTCCTTTCGTGAACATTTTCTTCTTGATGTGTCAATTGTGCCATGCTTTGTCTCTTGCTTTTTGCACTTGTTGATGGAATCCTTCCAAGGTTTGGTCTTCCTCCATGGTCAATAGCTGATTTAGTCTCTCCTGTACTGCACCTTGTTCTGTCATTAGTGTGATAGCTGCTAAGCGCAAGCTGGGTACTAAAAATTCTAATGGCACCACTGCTTCTTAGCCATAAACCAGTTTGAATGGTGTGTGCCCCGTCAAATTTTTGCATGTATTCCTGTATGCCCATAATATTTCTGGTACTTTGAGGTCCCAATCATCTCTGTTGACGTTACAAATCTTTATCAATGCATTCTCTAGAATTTTGTTAAAGGCTTCCACTGTGCCATTCACTTGTGGTTGATACGATGTGATGTTCTGATGATGGAATTCAAACTATTCAGTCATCACGTGGATGGTGATGTTTATGAAGTGTGTGCCTTGGTCTCTCATCAAGACTCTTGGGCACCCAAATCTTGTGATTACTTGTTCAAAAAAAATGTTTGTTGATGTATTTGCGCTGCAAGCTTTTAATGGAATGGATTATGCCCATCTTGTTAAGTATTATGTCGCAGTGATAATGTATATTTCCCCTATCCTTTTGGTTGGTGGGTTAATTGGTCCCACAAAGTCTATTTCCCATATTTCAAATGCCTATAATGTTACCTGTGGTCGTAGTGGCATCTTGTATCTTATGTTGGGTTTTCCTACCCTTTGACAGACATCACATTTTTGACAGTACTCCTTCGAGTCTCTGTGAATCGTTGGCCACCATAGTTCTGCGCAGTAGCTTTCCCTACATAATTCCCTCCTATTATTCCCTCATGGTATTTTGCTAAAATTCTTGGTCTTTCATGCTCTAACATGTATCTTTGAAAAATGCTATATGTGCCCATTTTATATAAATGTCCTGCAATTAGTTGATAGTTGACAGCGTAGAATACCAGGTTCTTCTTCTACGCGGTGGTATATTCTGGTGGTGGAGTACCTGTACTCAAGTAATGAATGATATCTGTGAATTATTCATCAGCAATCTATACTAAAAATAACTATGCATCCAAAAATTTGTCTTCTAAATTTATAGGTTCTTCTCCATTTGTGACCCTTGACAGGTGGTCAGGTCCTGCATTCAGTTTTCCTGGTTTAACTATTACTTCAAAGTCAAATTATTGAAATAACAGTAACCATCAACAGATTCTCCTCCCCAACACTAGTTTGTTTACTATGTATTTCAGGGTTGAATGATCTGTGAACATCTTAAATTTTTTTCCCAATAAGTAATGCATGAACTTATGCAGTGCATAGACCATTCTGACTCCTCAACTGGTTCTATGATGTTGGCTTCGAGCATCCTGTTGATCTCATATTTAACTTTTTGTTTATACATGAGGTTCATTCTATAGGTTCATTTTCTAATAGGTCTTGCTTCAGGTATAAGTGGTATCTTCATTTCTCCTAGTTCTTCAGCGATGCCCTTCATCTCTGTGAATGTTGTGGGGAAGAGGTCACTGTATTCATGCAACAACTCTGTGATGCTTTCTATTGTTTTCTCATCCTAGTAATATCCAATGCTGGCCATTTTGGGATGCTCAATTGTCTTGATGTTAACTTTATTTACCTTTATTAGCGCAAAAATGATTTTTGATTCTATGGGTGGTCCTTCCACATCTCTCTCGCCCTCTACTTCTTCAATCTGAATATCACGCGGATCATCTTTGTCCGATGTTTACTCCTATACATGGTAACATGACAGTAGTTCCTTGACTGTCTGATTGTTCCATTGTTGTTCATCTATGAGGAGTTCTATTTTCGGTTCTTTGATGAATATCACTCCTCTGATCCATTTAAGGGTTGCATCTATGTTGGGGTTCTCATGCTCGAATGAAAAAGTGACTATGAAGTTATGTTGCAATGTCCTCCATGTTGTAGTTCCTTTGTCCAATTCCTGGTCCATATACCAATTCGTTGGTATGCCTTGTAGAGTATGTACGAAGTGATGAGGCCATTCCTCTGGTGGTGTCATTTTCCACAATGTTTTTCACTTATCCAAGTGTTCTGCTGGTGTCCCGTGTCCTTAACATTTATGTTGTTTATTTTTTTTATGTTTTGTGTCGAACCTTATGCACAATAACTACTTACATTGATACCAGCATGTGATTGTATCTTTGTGTGTGCCCCACCATCTTGCGGGTGTGGCCTTTAGTTCTAAGTCAAGTGCTAACAGTCTCTGATTCTCTAATACTTCATCTTCATATTGTGTTAGGAATGTTTCCAAATCATTTAGTCCATGGAAACTAGGTGGTTCTCTGATTTCTGTGCCTACCCATCTTATTGTGCATTCTATTCTTGCACATCTTCTCATGGATACTTCATGTAGCCTTTGTTGCCATTTTTCTAACCCAATGTCTGGGTTTGTTGCACATGAAGTAATGCTCCGCCAACTGAGTACCCTGTCTGTAGTTGGGTTTACGTAATCCTCATCACGCACAGTTGTTCTGTACAAATGGCTAATTTCCTCTAAGTTTAAGAAAGTGGGTTCTACAAACCTCTCCCCTTCCGCTTTGTCTAATGGTGCGATGAACCTATACTCTCCGGACTCAAATGCCATTTTCCTGGTCTTCAAATTGATTATGGCCTGGTTGTCAAATGACCAATCCAGACCAAGCAATGTCAGGTAAGGTGTTGTGCAGTCTACTATTTCAATGACTTCAAAGTATTCTTTGGTGCACACTCCATCAAGATCTACTGTCACTCCTTTTAGTCTACCTATTGGTAGGACTCTGTGCTGATTGGCTAGTTTTAATTGAACAGTTGAGCATCCTAATGTCGATTCTCCCATGCATTGCCATCTCATCTTTGGGAGTACATTCACTTCGGATCCTAGGTCTAGTATAATGTCTCCCATATCGAAATCCCCAATGTTAGCATTCAGTATAAATTCCCTACTGGTTCTTCTTCTTGTGTGTAGGTGATTGATGGTTTTTGGTTCTAGATTTTCTTCCATCTCGCTGCTACATTTATCTAGTATTTTTTGCAGTATTTTCACAGATGAAGGATCACTTAATACTTTCATGCATGATTAAAAAAATCCTTTGATTGTACATACATGTCTCATGGGCTGCATTTCATTGGTATGATCAAGTGATGGAGACATCTCATATTTTGGGGCTTCCTTGCTTTGTTCTGCAGTTGAAGTCGACACAGTGTCCTTCTTCTGAAATTCTTGTCTGGCCTCTTTAAATATCTCCTTTTTCTTTTGCACATCGAACTGCTTCCTTGGTTCAGTGTTATTCTTGACCCATTGGTTCTGCGCTGGTTCCTGTTGAACTGTTTCATTTCCTATTTTCATTCCTCCATGAGTGACTATATTGATGTTTCGTCTGTCATCCCCTGCTTCAAAAATCCACTAAACATTTTGATTGTTCTGGTTCCTCTTTTCCTGAATATTTAGTAGTAGTGTCAGACATTCCTTTATATCATGGTCCGATGCATGACAGTACATACACATTGTCGGTGGAAGTGGACATTCCCGTGCATAATGTCCTGGCTGCTGACAATTGTGACATGTGACTGGTCCTCTACCTCATCTGAAACCTCCTCTAGTTAGTGCTCCTCCTCTATATCCTACTTTTTCACCTCTCGACGTTTTATACTGGGGTGCCTGATTGTACTGCGCAGTATTGTACTGGGGTTTTGCTGGGTTGTACTGCGGTTGCACATTATTGTATGGTTGTTGCACAGTATTATACTGTTGCTGCACAGTGTTGTATGGAGCTGGGACTTGATTGAACTGTGGCGCTACTTTCCCAATCATCATTTCAGCCTATACCTTATATGCATCTGATGTTCTTTCTCACATCAGCTCCATAGTTCTGCAATCTTTATCGTTGTGGCCCACTGACTTGCAAAAGGTGCAATATGAAATCTTTGGAACTGTCTGTCATTTTTGCATCATCATGCAGTGATAAGGGTCATGACTTCATTTCTTGCATATTATTCACCATAGTCATCCCCATGGTAACAGATTTGGCATACCTGCTTCCATATACTGCGTGAATGTTGGGCACTCATTCTTGTGGTGTCCTTCTGTCATGCATGTGGTGCACCTAATGGCTTCTCATTTGTCCTTGTTCTTATTTTGGTTCAGCTAAAATGTTATATTCTTCAAATCCTCCTTCAGTTCTTTGATAGTTGCATTCGTCTGTTGGTATTGGTTCTCTTCTAGTTACAAGGCTGCCTCTAGAGCCTTTGTCTGTGTCTGAAACTTCTGTTTTCATTAAGTATATTTTAAGTGTGGTAGTAGTGAGTTGACAAACAAGTGTCGATGTTGCATATCGGTCATAGGGTATTTTATCTTTCCCTTTAGTCGCTTGAATCTCTGATCAATCTCCCATACAGATTCTCCTGGTTTTTGTCTTATTTCGATCATCTCGTTCATGTACTGATTCTATGAGCATGAATTTTGGAACTCATTAATCAGTAACTTCTTAATGTCGGCTAGTGTCCTTGTCATTCCAGGGGCACTGTTTGTTTTGAGACTCATGTACCACTCTAGTGCGCATCTCTTAGCGTAATTGTTGGATACGAGAGTTTGGTATCTTCATTAGTGATATGTTTTTCTTCCCAGATATTTGCACAAATGAACAAATGCTTCTCAGGGTCTTTTGTTGCTTCTCCTTGAAATTTTGGTAATCTGATAGTGGGATTGTGTCCTGCCATTCTGGATACTAAGCTACTTACTCCTTTGTGCGATGTATATACTTGACTAGTGCCACCTGAACTGGCTCCTCTAGTTGTTGCACCTTGTGTAGATGTACTTCCTACCGTCGGACTTCCTCCAAACTTCGGTTGTCTAAATGGTAGTGTTCTCTTAATGAAACCATTTGTTGGAAACTTATTCTCCCTTCTCTACCATTTGAGTTATTCACCCAGGGTTCATGTCTTTTCAGGTTCCAACAAAGCCTCTAAAACTATCGGCCCTCCTGGTAAACCAGAAGGCAACACAACACATAGAATGCGCTGCGCAATCTCACCTGAGATAGATTTAAATGGGTGGTTGTAAGACTCAGGTGTTTACAGCCTAGGATTGAGCATGAGATAGGGGTTTGTTATTCAGATCCATCTACCATAAATTGTGACTACTATCTTACTATTAATTGCGATTATGCACTGTCTTCACAGTTTATTCCTTTAACATGCTACCATATTTCATAGCAACATAATAACTCATTCATTCATTAAGCACAACAATTAACTACTGAAAGAAGACAAAGATATGCATGCATTCATCACATTACACAGATATTACTGTGGTTCACCCCCTCCTAGGCTACGTCCACAAATATTTGGCTCTTGGCTCTTTTATTATGGTAGTTCTGTGTCTCCAGTGTCGCATGCTTACAATCCCCCTTTGATGGGTACGATCTATATGAGGTGAACTAGATCACACCAGGATACACATCTTGTGATATACTCCTCAAATCTTCCTTCAATCCTCTATTCTAGCTCAACAACTTACAAAATAGTTCATAACAATATTACATATCGCATCAACTCATACATATCTGGTGTGAACAATACAAAAGTGAACTAATCAATGACCAACCTTTTTTTGATTCCTACGTATCTATATTTATATCTATCGGGATCTTCAGCCATTTACAATGTATTACCAAAACCCTAACCATACCGACATTAGGTCTTCCTCCCATGTGTGTGTGTTGTTCTTCCTTCCAGTTGTCACTTTCCTTGTGCATGCTTTCTTGCATGCGCGTGTGTTGTGTTTCTCTCCATTTTTTACTTTAGTTTCTGCACACTTTCTTTCCCCATGATCATCCTTCTTTCCACTTAGGCCTTTCTTCTTTCCACTTCAGCCTACTACCAACACAAGCCTATCCTTCCCAATGAAGGTATCACAGTAGGTTTTCCAAAATTTCCCAAGTGTCTTATGTCATAATATTCACTTGTGTTTCTTCATCCAAGACACAGTCTATGTCTAAGTCTCATATTCTTGCACTTATGCACTGTTTTACTTTCAGGATCTCTGGTAAACTGACATCTTTGTGAACATCCATCATTTATTTCAGTTGTAAGAACATAGTCCGAACTTCCTCTAATTCTTTCTCTAACATGACCTTAGTCTCTTGAATTTCTTCATAGTTTTCTTGTCTCATGTTCATCCTTTCAACTTTATCAATCATTCTTGGACAATCCTCAACCTCGTGACCATTAATATTACAATAAAGACAGATAGGACCTGCGCCAGGGCATTCCTTAGCAAGATGTCTCTATCTTCTGTAGTTGTAACACAAATTTAATCCTCTTTTTCGTTTAAATGTTCTGCAACCTCTTTTGTACTGCACACTAGGATCATAGTGTTGGACCTGCAATCTGCAAAAACTCTTTCTAGGTTCCTGGATCCACTTATTAGTCCAAAAACACTTTCTATGCATAGGAATAACATATCTTTATTCATTTCTATTAAACTTACTCAAATCATCGTTTTTGTTCAACTGTGCCCTAGCCTTCAGACTAGGACAAAATCTATTAAACATACTTAAATTCATGCTTTCAAAACAAAAAAATTCACCTATCTTACTCTTGTCAAAGCACAAAGATTTACCTATTTTAAGATATTACCTCTTTTCTTCAAATTGGATTTCTTTCTTAGCACAAAGCTTTGCAAGTCAAGTAGAGTACTACACACTTCAGCAACAGATCTACGCACAAAATTTTTATTTTCTTTACTTCAATTCCCAACAATAACAGTTTTAGGTCCTAACAATGAAACCATTTGTCGACACAGAGGCAGACCCAGGGTTCAATGCTTAACAACGCACCAACAAAATCCCGACTACTGGCCCTTTCAGCAACACCTACGAAGCAGGCGAGGTCTCACCCGAGGTGGAAATGGGGGGGTTACAGGACGCAGATGTCTGTAACTAAGCTGGGACACAGATCTATGATAATAACACTCCACACAATAGTTTATTAACACTTAGGATTATCATGCATTAGTTCACCAACATCGCAAAACATACCCCAAATATAGATCAGCACAGTAACAAAAAATATTAAACACTTCAGCCCCTTAGCACATAACACTGAGTTAGATCTAAAATTCATTTATCTTTAACACAAGTAAAGCACTAAGCATCAATAGATCGATCTATAATAATCAAAGCACTGAGAAGATTCATAGCATAAACAACATAGCACAAAGCAAATCAAAGACACAAGATATATATGGTTCACCCCAATGTGGGGCTGCGTCCACCAACCGCTTCGCCTTCTTTATTATTCTTCTAAATATTAAATTCATTCACTCCTGTGCACTAAGCCACAGAGTCAAGCTTCACATTGGACAAGAGAACTGCGCACAAAGCACCAAATCCTCCTTCCAAAACTAGGTCAAGGCATAAAGCCAACTTTCTATCAGGCACAAATCCTTACACATATACATTCCCTTACACAAAGCCAATCAAACTACTTGCACTTAGAAACTTCCCACTCTCTATGTATTTATCTACCATACATTCTTACTTATTTATACTTTTACAACCCCTTAAAAAAAGGGCTAAACATGGGAGAACCGATGGGCCGACATCCCATAAACCCTATTAAAAAAACCCTAGAGGACCCCTTACTGGTTCCACATAACCCACAAAATTGGTGATATCCATGATATCAACTCCGCCTAGGTTCTCCTTCCTTGATCAATGTGTCGAATTCCAAAAAGTGGTCCAAATCTAACCAAGGTTTCCTCAAAACTTGGTCGAGGCCCAACAACTTCTTCGACTTTGTTGTAGTTGATCATTACATATTCATTCTTTCCAAGTTGTCTGCTCAATTTGCATGGAGATATGTTTTGGAAAAAAAAATATTAATGAACCAATTTGTCATAAGACATTATGTACCTCTTCTATCAGACCATTCATAATATTTCTTCTCAAAATATGCAAACACTTGAGACTTATTGAAAAAATAGTTCTTTGATTTGTAATAGTTGTTTTTTCTTAGACTCCTGTTGGTTATCCTTTTCAGTCTTCTCTACCTATCAACCTAAGTTATTAAGCCAGGGTTCATGTCATTTGGGTTTCCAACAAAGCCTCTAAAACTATCAGCCCTCCTAGTAAACCAGAAGGCAACACAGTACACATAATGCACTACGCAGTCTCACCCAAGATAGCTTTAAATGGGTGACTGTAAGACTCAGGTGTTTACAGCCTAAGATTGATTATGAGATAGGGGTTTCTTAACTAAAGCCATGTACCATGAGATGTAAGTGTAATATACTTATTTCTCATGGTTGCATATATATATATATATATATATATATATTTCACAGTTTATCTCCCAAACAACATAAACATATTCCATAACAATGTATTAATTCATTCATCAAGCATAACCATTAATTGCCAAAAGAAAGTAAATATATGCATGCATTCATCACATTACACAGATATTACCATGGTTCACCCCCTCCTGGACTATGTCCACAAATATTTGGCTCTTAGATCTTTTATTATGGTAGTTCTGCATTTCCAGCGTTGCGCGCTTACAATTCCCCTTTATGTGTAAGATCTATGTGAGGCGAACTAGATTGCACCAGGCTCTATGGCCTACGATCTAATCCTCAAATATATCTTCTCCCTTCCATCCCTCGCTCACCAACTTACAAAAATGGTACATAACAGTATCGCATAACGCCTCTCTTCATGTATTATTCTGATGGAATGTTATAAGAACCCGAACCCTTACAAAAATAGTAACTTATTGCAAAAAAACCAACCTACTATATAAAAACCCAATCAACCAACCTATATATGATATCTATGTATCTATATTTATGTATTTTTGGATCTTCAGACTTCTTACAAAATATTACCAAAACCCTAACCCTACCGACGTTTTTTCTTCCTCCCATGCACATGTTATTCTTCCTCCAGTTGTCGCCTTTCTTGTGCACTCTTTCTTGCATGCGCATGTGTTGTTATTTCACCAACTATTACTTTAGTTTCTGCATGCTTTCTTTCCCATGATCGTCCTTCTCTCCACTTTGGCCTGGTGCCAATAGGCCCCCAACACTGACATGTGACTCGTCCCAAGTTACCTAATCCTTTTGATCTTCCTCGATCTCCTGGGTGATCATCTGAAACTTTTCCTGCAACTCTATTGCTTTTGTGAGTGCCTGTGTGGTATTCTCCTTGATGGTGTCCACTATATGAATTGTCACTTTGTCTCTAATCAATCTTTCACATTCTAGATGGGTTTGTGCAATCTGTGTTCTATCTCCTTCTTCCTGTGAGAAATCTTCCACAAACCTGCATTAGCGAAATGCCAATCCCTGGTTCAGTATCGAGATTCGGGGTTTCAGAGGTTGCGGTGTCGAAGGTCCTTGTCCTCTCGAATCCCCGATCACCGATGGAAAAAATTTCCGATGCACCCCTTTTTCCCAGTCCCCTCTAGCATACTGCTGGTACACGTGACTTGCATTCATATGACCACAGTCACCTGCTCCTGTTGGGGTTTCCTCTATCGGGGTTTTAACAACTGCAATTACCAATCTCCGATCTCCGATTCACTCCTTGGTTTCCTCATCCCCACTTGGCTAAGCCTTTGGTCCACACGACCGGTTCCTATATGGCCATAGCGACAAATTCTCATTGGGGTTTCGGAGTTTGCGGTGCCAAGGTGCACATGTACCTGGAACTCCTGATCCTCCGATCCCCTATGTGCTCCTAGCATATTGGCTCTCCAGGCTAAGTCCTGGCCAATACGACCACAACCTTCACAAGACCATAGTCTTAAATCCTGTCGGGGTTTGGCGCCTTTCAATGTCATGATGCACAATTCCCCTGGACTCTCGACGCGCCTTTATACTGGCTAGCCCCCTTGGCTATACAATGGTCCATATGACCACTTACCACATGACCACCGCCATCTAACCTTCCATTGGGATTTCATGCTCAACTTTTCCGATGGGCTCCTTCAGGTTTTTAGCCCTTCCTGGCTATGTCCTGGGCCCATACGACCCTTTCTCATGTGACCATCTTCATACTCTATGTCAGGGTTCGGGGTTTCGCGACTTCTCCTTCTTTTGTTACAGGATGCCTGTGCAGTAATTGATAATATGGAGTAGATATTAGCTCACAAAACTGTGAAATTGTAAATGATTTCAGCATGAGGGTGTCCGCGTAGTGTTTGATATGAATGAGTTAATATACGCTTATCACAAAGGAAACCATGCATGACTTACATTGATAAATGAATCTAGTTATGCTTAGATTGAGCTAAGTTAGGTTCCCAACCTTTCCTCGGGAAGCTATTTCCCCTATCCGTCCCCAGGAAAGCCCTGGAATAGATCTCTTGTAGAGATTCCCTCTTGTAGAAGGGATACTTAGCCATTCTCGAGAAGGTCTTCAAGGAGGAAGAACTCGACAGTCAGGATATTACAGAGAAGATTGAAAAAATCCTGTCAGCCGTCAGATCTCGAGGAGTTGCGTTGGAGTTAAACCCTAGTGTGCAAAGAATGAATCCTAGCCATTGATCTCGGCAAGACACGTGTCAGCATCCCAGAGAAGTCATCGGGATATTAGGGTTATCGGGGTTTTGTTAAGGCAGAGAACCGAGCCCTTGTGATTCTTGAAATCCCGAGAATGGATCCTAGCCATTGATCTCGAAAGGACACATGTCAGTGTTCTGGGAGGTGTCAGGATTTTACCATCAGAGATTTGAAGAGTATAGAACCGTTGCAACATGAAATCGCGATACGCGATTTCCCAATCGGATCTGGACCGTCCATTGTGTGTGACGCATGTCAGGAGATCCCGTAGAGTCGTGGATTGGGAAATCGGGGTTTCTGGAGACAAGAGACTCATGCATGTTGAAATCGCGATATGCGATTTCCCGATCGGATCTGGACCATCCATTGTGCGTGACGTGTGGCAGGAGATCCCGTATAATCGTGGATCGGGAAATCGGGGTTTTCAAAGATAAGGAAACTGCGTCACTGGTAATCGCGATCAGCGATATCCTGACAGTGATGTAAGCATGATGCGACCAATAGAGTCAGGGTGGAGGACAGGTGTCCATCATCTGGGAAGAGTCAGGAAATCCATAGGGAAAATCCCAGTACAATCACAGCCATCCATCTGTGAGACAGGTGGCAATCATAAAAAACCATCGGAGTGTGGTCCCATCGGAAATTCGAGAATTCCGGGGACATGATGTTTAGGCACTTTGAATTCGCGATCCGCGAAACCCCGATGAGTGGGGGCCAGCTGTCGTCCCAGCAGTAAAGGAGGACAGAGGTGTAGTAGAGGCCAGCTGTCGACCAACCGGGGAATCGGGATGTCGAGGTTGTCGATTACATAAAACGATCGCATGATGGAGTCATGATCGCGATACCCGATGGAGCGACGTGGAAGTGGTGACGTGGAGGAGGGAACTCACACGTGCATCAGGGATCAGCATTTCGGGATTCTCGGTGACAAGAAAATCACGACAGGAGAAGTCACGAAACCCCGAACCCTGACATAGAGTATGACGGTGGTCACATGAGAAAGGGTCGTATGGGCCCAGGACATCGCCAGGAAGGGCTAAAAACCTGAAGGAGACCATCGGGAAAGTTGAGCACGAAATCCCGATGGAAGGTTATACAACGGTGGTCATATGGTAAGTGGTCACATGGACCATTGTATAGCCAAGGGGGCTAGCCAGTGTAAAGGCGCGCCGAGAGTCTAGGGGACTTGTGCGTCATGACATTGAAAGGCGCCAAACTCCGTCAAGATTTAAGACTATGGTCTTGTGAAGGTTGTGGTCGTATTGGCCAGGACTTAGCCCGGAGAGCCAATACGCTAGGAGCACATCGGGGATCGGAGGATCGGGAGTTCCGGGTACATGTGCACCTCAGTACTGCAAACTCCGAAACCCCAATGAGAAGTTGTCACTATGGTCATATAGGAACCGGTCATGTGGACCAAAGGCTTAGCCAAGTGGGGCTGAGGCAACCAAGGAGTGAATTGGAGATCGAAGATCAGTGATTGCAGTTGTCAAAACCCCGATAGAGGAAACCCCAACAGGAGAAGGTGACTGTGGTCATATGAACGCAGGTCACGTGTACCAGCGGTATGCTAGAGGGGACCAGGAAAAAGGGGCGCGTCGAAAATTTGTTCCATCGGTGATCGGGGATTCAAGAGGACAGGGACCTTCGACACCGCAACCTCTGAAACCCCGAATCCCGATATTGAACTAGGGATTGGCATTTCGCTAATGCAGGTTTGTGGAAGATTTCTTAAGAGGTGGGAGATTAACCCAAAATTTTTAAATTTTTGGTTAATCTCCCACCTCTTGAGAAATCTTCCACAAACCTGCATTAGAAAAATGTGAATCCCTGGTTCAATATCGGGATTCGGGGTTTCAGAGGTTGCGGTGTCAAAGGTCCCTGTCCTCTCGAATCCCTGATCATCGATGGAACAAATTTTTGATGCGCCCCTTTTTCCCGGTCCCCTCTAGCGTACCGTTGGTACATGTGACTTGCGTTCATATGACCACAGTCACCTGCTCCTATTGGGGTTTCCTCTATCAGGGTTTTGACAACTGCAATCACTGATCTTCGATCTCCGATTCACTCCTTGGTTGCCTCAGCCCCACTTGGCTAAGCCTTTGGTCCACACGACTGGTTCCTATATGACCATAGCGACAACTTCTCATCGGGGTTTCAGAGTTTGCAGTGCCGAGGTGCACATGTACCCGAAACGCCTGATCCTCCGATCCCCGATGTGCTCCTAGTGTATTGGCTCTCCGGGATAAGTCCTCGCCAATACGACCACAACCTTCACAAGACCATAGTCTTAAATCCTGTCGGGGTTTGGCACCTTTCAATGTCATGATGCACAAGTCCCCTGGACTCTCGACATGCCTTTACACTGGCTAGCCCCCTTGGCTATACAATGGTCCATATGACCACTTACCACATGACCGCCGCTGTATAACCTTCCATCGGGATTTCGTGCTCAACTTTCCCGATGGGCTCCTTCAGGTTTTTAGCCCTTCCTGGCTATGTCCTGGGCCCATACGACCCTTTCTCATGTGACCACCGTCATACTCTATGTCGGGGTTCGGGGTTTCACGACTTATCCTGTAACGGTTCTATTTGAGCCCAATGCTCTTGTTTCTGTGTTTGCATAGTGATAAGTTTTGCCTGCATATTCTTCATCTCTTACATTCCTTTGACTCATTCTGGGATTTGTATGGTCTTCTGTCTCTACTTGAGTTCTTGGATCATTTCATTGATCCTTTCCTCTTCCTTTTCCCAGTGTTGGACCTGTGGATCCTTCTCCAATATTTTCCAAAGTTGTGTTTCTTTATCAAACAAGTCAGTTGTCGTGCTAACCTGTTTCTCTATCTCCTGTAGTTGTGTTGTGGATTCCTGCTTCCTTTGCTCTTTCACTACTGGTGGAGTTGTTGGTCTGAGTTGTTCCCAGAGATTCTCGATCTCCTTCTGATACTCATCAATTGCCTGTGCAATATGGTCAATCTTTTATGCAACTGGGAGTTCATTTCCTTGCGCAGTGCTTGGAAGTTTCCCAAACATTTCTCCCACTCTTCATTCCAATTCGTTTCTACACTCTTTCTCCTCCTGAGCTTGAGATTTGGCCTGTTCACAAACTTTTTTCAATGCTTCCCGCTTCTTTGTTGCTTGTTGTAGATTGACTAAGTTTTTGTGTGCATGAGACTGTGCCTCGTGTTCGACGCTAACCTACAGTTTGTGTAGTGCCCTTGATGGCATTCGCGTCAAGACCAATTGGATGTGGTCCAAGTCCTTCAATGGTGACTGTCTCACGATTCCATCCATGTGTAGCATGCTGGGTTTGATGTATATCGTTGCATGTGCATGTGGTATTGAGAGGACTGGGTCTTGTTCTTCCACCTCCACTCTTTCTTTGTTCGGTATTGTCGATGGCTCCATACCTCTGTTGCTTATTGCTATCTGGGTTTCCCTTCGTTTCTTGATGAACTGTCCCATTTCTACCAACTCTTTTTTAATTTTATCCTTGTGATGTACTGCATGATCGAAATCTTCTGTGAGGAAATCCTGGACCACTCTGGCGATCATCTCTCCACCATCGTCCATGATCGTATAGTTCGGTGATGTTCATTGTGAATTTGATTTCTTGTGCATGTCTATTGCCTACACAACTGGTCTTTTTGTTCCCCCTATTTCCTGTGTGTTGGGATTTGGGGTAGTCTCCTTTTCTCCCTCAACCTGTTTCTGTTGTTTGTTGGTCGACTGTGTGGTATATTTCTTCCCTTTCTGGGTCCCTAGCTGCTTTGACCCTTGGTCTGCCTGAGTTGGCTTGTTTTGGCCCATCCTTGGTTACTTGGGAACTAGGATTTACGGAGGCTGTGTTTTCACATGTGTAGTCTCTCCTTCTACTGTTTGTTTTAGTACTTTCTAGGGAATGGATGGGATTCTCCATTCATCAGGCCATTCATTGATGACCATTTCGATATCACCCTCTGTGATTTAGTAGCACATCTGTAGCCACTATTTTTCTGGATCCTACCTTGGTTGTATCAACATGGCTTGACATGTAGCCCAGAAGTTAGCAATGTTTTCATATCACGCGACAACCTCTGGTCTTATTCTCCATGATCAACTGATAGCTTCCTGTACATGATTCCATTCTCCCTCTTATTTCTGGCCCGTGACTTGGATCTCAGTAATAGATATCTTTCTCTCGCTGGCTTTGGTCTAGTACAAAACATTACATACTCTGGTTCCCACCATCCCATGAAGGCTATGAGGGTGATCAACTATGAGTAGTGGAATTCTGTACCGAGATCCTACGCATCCCTACTGTCCACTTGAAACAAGTTCAATAGATATGGTGCCCATCTCATGGACTTCTATGCACTGAGATGCAACTACGGTGACTCCTGCTCCTACATCATCTTTGTGGCATTTTCTTAACAATTTGCAGACTAGGATATTTGCGCCCAATTGTGTAGCTGCATTGTTGATCCATTTGATTATAATGCTTCTTGTCCCCATGATAGTGCCATATTTCTTCTTCATTTCCTTCGCTAGTGCTTTCTCCTTGGATTTATCGTCCAAAATCAATGTTGGGTCCATACCCCGGATGGGTAGTCCTGTTATCTGAGCGATAAGATCAACAGTTATGGGCACAAGTTTTTCCAACCATATATCCCCTCCATGCATGACTGCTAACATCTGCTTGACACATTTTGTCGCGTACTGGCCCCTGCCAAAATTTGGTAGTTTGACAAAACCTAAAATTATTGTTTTGTCCAGTCCAGCTTCCCACTCGTGTGGCTAGCTGATCATTTCTCCAAGTCGGTTTATGACTATGTTCTGCATAAAAACCCTCAGTGCAAGTTCTGGGTACTTGGTTTCATCTGCTACATCATGGTCATAATTCTTGAGCTTCCCAATGTGACCCAGTAGTTGTGGGTCTACCTGTACTCCCTCTGGTATGCATGGTAGCACAATCTCGGCTGCAGGTTTTTTGCGAGGTGAGCTTGGTATATGAAATCATTTTTCCTACTGTGGTGGCTGGTTTGAAGTTCCAACAACTCCCGGTTTCTCCCCTATAAGCCACTCTGGCCAAGATGAGGTAGTTCCAGTGGTCTCCTCTGCTAGTTGACCGAGGTTGGGTGCTTGCGACTCATCTGGTTTCCCCTCTTCTCCTAGGTTCTATGTCATTTTGTTCACTTCCATGACTTATTCAATGTGTTCTGGTTGTATTTCCTGTTGGGTTTCTGCTTCCTCATTCTGAGGCTCTTGTGTCATTGCTTGCGTATCCTCTTTTGTGGCCTTTGCTTGTGGCTGTTGAATCTCTTCTAGTATTGGTGCAGAGTTTGTCGGTATCTCCCTTGGATATGGGATTTCGTTGATATTGACAATCTTTGGTTGTTGCTGCTCATTTTCTTCAAGTGGTCCTCATGATCTAGTTTGAACCCTGGTCGATCTCGCTATCTGGCCTAGTTCTACTGGCTTTGATGGTGCCATAATGGTGACTGTCCAATGTTTGTTGAGTTTTAATGGCTTCGGTGAGCTCTGTGGTCTCGCTATGTTCATTCTATCTTTTGTTTCTCTCTCTCTGTTCTCCTTTCACGAATAGACTAGTTGCTTCTGTGTTCGCGTGTTGTATAGGCTTGTCATGAAGCTTGTCGAGTATGTTTCCTCCATTATGTGATTAATACACCAAAACTGTGGGTTCAATGCATCTACACGGTTTTTTACTTGCCATTACGCTTTCTTTTCCATGTCCAGTTGGTGCATTTAATGTGATTTCCCATCAGTCCTTACCGAGCTTTAATTTTGTCTCGTGTTGTCCTGTCAGCCTACTTTCGCCAACTTTCCTTTTTCCCCTTGTTTTCCTTATGATATGACCATTTTTCTTTCCTTTACTGAGTTTGTGTTTCGAATGGGATGTGTCCTTTCTATCTCTGGTGTGTTGTGCACTTTTTCATTTTGTTTCCTCTTTTTGTTCTCTGTTTTGATCTTTGATTTTTTTATTTTTTTTTACAGTGCGGTGGGTGGACAACTGTCCTTTTACAGCTTTAGTCAAATCCCATTGATCATTCCTCTTATTTCTATGCATGCTAAGTGTATTAACTGTACATATCCTCTGTATGTTGCATATTTTACCTCGTATGGTCCTAAACAATGCATCCTCAACTTCCCTGGGTGCTTAAACGATTTGTTGTTGTAAAGAAATACTAGATCTCCTTCCTTAAATATTTTTTTCTTGATGTGTCGATCGTGCCAAGATTTGTCTCTTTCTTTCTACACTTGTTGGTGGAATCCTGCCAAGATTCGGTCTTCCTCCATTGACAATAATTGATTCAGTCTTTCCTATATTGCACCTTGTTCTGTCATTTGTGTGATAGCTGCTACACGTAGACTGGGTATTAAAAATTCTAATGGTACTACTACTTCTTGGCCATAGACTAGGTTGAATGGTGTGTGCCCTATCAATGTTTTGCATGTAGTCCTATACGCCCATAATACTACTGATACCTTGAGGTCCCAGTCATCTCTGTTGACATTATGGATATTTGTCAGTGCATTCTCTAGGATTTTGTTTAAGGATTTTGCTGTGTCGATTTCCTGTGGATGGTATGGTGTGATTTTTTGGTGATGAACTTCAAACTCTTCAAGCATCATGCGGATGGTAATTTTTATGAAGTGCGTGCCTTGGTCACTAATCAAAACTCTTGGGCACCCAAATCTAGTGATTAGTTGTTCAAACAAGAAGTGCGCAGTTGTCTCTGCACTACAATCCTTTACTGGTGCTTCTTCTGCCCATCTTATTAGGTATTACGTCATGGTGATAATGTATCTTGCCCCTATCCTTTTGGCTAGTGGGTTAGTTGGTCCCACAAAGTCTATTTCCCATTTATCAAATTCATGTAATGTCACTTGCGGTCGTAATGGAATCTCGTTCCTTTTGTTGGGTTTGCCTACCCTTTGAAAGACATCGCATCTCTGATAGTATTCTTTGGAATCTTTGTGGATCATTGGCCACCATAATCCTGTGCATAGTACCTTCTGCACGGTATCTTTTCTTGCATAGTTCCCTCCTGCTATTCCCTCATGGGCTTCTGCTAAAATTCTTGGTTGTTCGTGCTCTAATATGTACCTTCGTAAAATGCTATTTGCGCCCAACTTGTATAGATGTCCTATAATCAACTGATAGTCAGTTGCATGGACTACCAGTTTCTTCTTCTGTGTAGTGGTATATTCTCGTGGCGTAGTACCTATACTCAAGTATTGGATGATCTCTGTGAAGTAGTCATCAACAATCTGTACTAAGAATAACTGTACATCTGGAAAGTTTCCTTCTAAGTTCATTGATTCTTCTCCATTCATGACCCTTGACAGGTGGTCAGGTCCTGCGTTCAGTTTCCCTGGTTTAACTATTACTTCAAAGTCAAATTATTGAAATAGAAATAACCATCGACAGATTCTCCCCCCCAACATTGGCTTGTTGACTAGGTATTTCAAGGCTGAGTGATCTGTAAACATCTTAAAGTTTTTTCTCAATAGGTAATGCCTGAACTTCTGTAGTGCATAGACCATAGCTATGCCTTCTCTTTCTATCGTGTTATAGTTATGTTCTGAGTTTGATAATTTTCTGCTTGCGAATGCTATCGAATGATCTAAGTCTCCTACTCCTGGTTGCACTAAGATAGCTCCAAGTGCTATCGTTGATGCATCTACATGTACATGGAATGTCTTTTCCCAGTCTGGGAATACTAATATTGGTGCAGTAACCATTTTTTCCTTCAATGTATCCAGACCATGTTAACATTCGTCGTTCCATTGATACTTTGTATCCTTCCTTAACAATTTGTCCATTGGTGTTGTGATCTGTGCATAGCCTTTCATGAATTTCTTGTAGTATCCTGTATGTCCTAATGTTTCTCTTAGTTGGCAGACTGTTTTTGTTGCTGGTAAGTTAACAATGACTACGATCTTTTTTAGATCCACTAAAAATCCTTGTTTTCATACTATAAGGCCCAATAGTATCCCAAATGGTGTTCCAAATATGCATTTCTTGATATTCAGTGATATCTAGCATTGTCTGCATCATTCTAACATCAGCCATAAAACTTCCACATGGTTTTTCAATAGACTCTAAATTGTTCAGTTTTCCAAGTATACCACGAGAAACTGGTGGATGAACTCCTTAAATGCTGCAATGACCACTCTGGAGAATATTGCGGGTGCATTCTTCAGACCGAACAACATGACTGTGTATTGATAAGATCCCCATTCTATCGCAAAAGTGGTCTTGTGTTTGTCCTCCTATGCTATCTTAATATTATGGTAGCCTGAGAATCCATCGATGAATGAGTAAGCTTTGTGTCCCCCAACATTCTCTAAAACTTCATCCGTGAATGATGTAGGGAATGGGTCATGTAGGCATGCATCATTCAAATTCCTCAAGTCAACGCATATCCTAATCCCTTTTCATTGTTTCTTGTCCTATACTACCATCGAGCTTATCCATTCTGAATCCTTGATTGGTTCGATGATGCCGACTTCGAGCATCCTGTCGATCTCATCTTTAACTTTCTGTTTATATATGGGGTTCAGTATGTAAGGTCATTGTTTAAGAGGTCTCACATCAGATCTGAGTGGTATCTTCATTTCTCCTAATTCTCCGACTATACCCTTCATCTCTGTAAAGGTTGTGGGAAAAGGGTCGTTATATTCACGCAACAATTATGTGATGCTTTCTACTATCTGCTCATCCCAGTAATCTCCAATGCTGGCCATTTTGGGTTGCTCGACGGTCCTGATGCTAACCTTCTTTATCTTGATTGGTGAAAAAATGAATTCTGATTATATGGGTGGTCCTTCCACATTTCTTTCTCCTTCGACTTCTTTGATCTGAATATCGTGTGGATCATATTCATCTGGTGCTTCCTCCTGTACTTGGTAACATGACAACAGTTCCTTGATTGTCTGCTTATTCCATAGTTGTTCTTCTGTAACAATTTTTATTTATGGTTCTTCAATGAATATGATTCCTATGATCCGTTTTAGGACTACGTCTATGTTGGGGTTCTCATGCTCAAATGAGAAAGTGACTATAAAGTTATGTTGTTGTGTCTTCCATGTCATAGTTCCTTTGCACAATTCATGTTCTGTATACTAGTTCATTGGTATGCCTTCTAATGTATGTATGAAGTGATGAGGCCATTCCTCTAGTGGTGTCATTCTCCACAACGTTTTGCACTCCTCCAAGTGTTTCGCTAGTGTCCCTAGTCCTTCTTATTTCCATTGTTTGTTATATTTTTGTACTACACCGAACCATATGCATAGTAATCGCTTGCATTGATACTAGTCTGTGATGGTCTCCTTGTGTGCACCCCACCATCTTGCGGGTGTGGCCTTTAGTGCTAAATCCAGTGCTAGTAGTCTCTGGTTCTATAATAATTCGTCTTCATATTGTGTTAAGAAGGTTTCCAAATCAGTTAGTTCATGGAAACTGGGTGGTTCTCTGATTTCTATGCCTACCCACCTTATTGCGTGGTCTATTCTTGCACATCTTCTCATGGATACTTCGTGTAGTCTCTGCTGCCAGTTTTCTAACCCAGTGTCTAAGTCTGTTGCGCATGAAGTAATTCTCCGCCAACTGAGTACCCCGTCTGCAGTTGGGTTTACGTAATCCTCATTGCACACATTTTTCCTGTACAACTGGTCGATCTCTTCTAAATCCAGGCAAGTGGGTTCTACGAACCTCTCCCCTTCTGATGGATCTAGTGGTGCAATGACCCTGTAGTCTCCAAACTCAAATGTCATTTTCCTGGTTTTCAAATTAATTATGGCCTCATTGTCAAATTCCCAATCCAGACCAAGTAGTGTTGGGTAAGGTGTTGTACCATCTACTATTTCGATGAATTCAAAGTCTTATTTAGTGCACACTCCATCCAGATCTACTGTCACTCCTTTCAGTCTACCTATTGGTAGGACTCGATGTTGATTTGATAGTTTTAATTGAACGGTTGAGTATCCCAATGTTGGTTCTCCCATGCATTTCCATGTGGTCTTTGGTAGTACATTCACTTTGGATCCTAGGTCTAGTATAATATCTCCCATATTGAAATCCCCAATGTTAGCATTTAGTCTAAATTCCCTACTTGTTCTTCTTCTCGTGTGTAGATGATCGATGATTTTCAGTTCTATATTTTGTTCCATCTCACTGCTACATTTCTCTAGGATGTTTTGTAATATTTTCACAGATGAAGGATCACTCAACACTTTTACACATGATTGCAAAAATCCTTTGATAGTACTTGTTCCTTGGGTTGTATTATGCTAGTATGGTCCAGTGATGGAGACATCTTGTATTTTGGAGCTTCCTTTCTTGTGTAGTCGATGCTATATCCTCCTTCTGAAATTCTTGTTTGGCTTCTTGAAAGATATCCTTTTCCTTTTGTGCATGGAACTTCTTCTTGGGGTCATTTTTCTTCTTTACCCATTGGTTCTGCGTTGGTTCCTTTCAAACTGCATTAGTTCCTATTTTCGTCCCTCCATGAGTGACTATGTTGATGTTCCATCTGTCATCCCTTGCTTCGACTGAAATCCACTGAACATTCTGATTGTTCTGGTTCCTTTTTTCCTGAATATTTACTAGTAATGTCGAACATTCCTATGTATCGTTGTTCAATGCGTGAAAATACATACAATTCATTGGTGGCAGTGGACATTCCTATGCGTAATGTCTTGGTTGTTGACAATTGTGACATGTGACTAGTCCTCTACCATGTCTGAAACCTCCTCTGGCTCATCCTACTCCTTTGTAGCTTGTGCAATCACCTCTCAGCGCGTTATATTGTGGTGCCTAATTATACTACGTGGTATTGTAATGGAGTTGTGTCGGGTTGTACTGCAGTTGCACATTATTGTATGGTTGTTGCGCGGTATTATACTGCTGCTACCCAGTGTTGTATGGAGTTGGGGCTTGATTGAACTGTAGCGTTGCTTTCCTAGTCATCATTTCAGCTTGTACCTTGTATGCATCTGATGTTCTTTCCCGCATCAGCTCCATAGTTCTGCAATCTTTTTCGTCGTGGCCCACTGACTTACAAAAGGTGCAATATGAATTCTTTGGGGCTGTCTAGTATTTTTGCATCATTGTGCAGTGATAAGGGTCGTGACCCAGTTTCTTGCATATTTCGCACCATAATCCTCCCTGTGGTAGCGGGTTTGGCATACCTGTCTCCATATACTGCACGAATGTTGGGCATTCGTTCTTGTGGTGTCCTTCCATCCTGTAGGTGGTGCACCAAATGACTTCTCATTTTTCCTTGTTCTTATTCTTGTTCAACTGAAATGTTAAATTGTTCAAATCCTCCTTCAGCTCTTCGATAGCTGGGTCCATCTGCTAGTACTAGTTCTCTTCCAGTTGTAAGGCTTCCTACAGAGCCTCTGCCTGTGTCTGAATTTTTTTTTTTCGTAATGGATATTTCAAATGTGGGATTAGTGAGTTGACAAATAGGTGTCGATGTTGCATATTGGTCATAAGGTATTTTAAATTTCCCTTCAGTCGCTTGAATCTCTGTTCAATGTCCCATACAAATTCTCCTGGTTTCTGTCGTATTTCAATCATTTTGTTCATGTATTAATCCTCTAAGCTCAACTTCTGGAACTCATTTATCAATAGTTTCTTAATGTCAGTCAGTTTCCTTGTTGTCCCAGGGGCACTGTTTGTGTCAAGAATCATGTACCAGTCTAGTGCACGGTCTCTTATAGTGATCGCTAGTTGCATGAGTTTGGTATCTTCATCAGTGATCTACTTTGATTCCCAGATATTTGCACAAATGAACAAATTCTTCTCAGGGTCTTCTGTTGCTTCTCCTCTAAACTCTAGTAATCTAATAGTAGGATCGTGTCCTGTCATTCTGATTACTGAACTACTACCTCCTCCACGTAGTGTAGATACTTGACTAAGGTTGCCTAAATTGGATCCTCTAGTTGTTGTTCCTTTTGTGGATGTACTTCATGTTGTCAGACTTCCTCTAAACTTCGGTTGTCTAAACGGTGGTGTTCTCTTTGGTGTATTTGGCGCACATGGGTTGATGGGTTCCACACTGAAATTAATATGGATATGATGGTTTCCTTCTCCTCCCATTCTTGGGCCTCTTGTTTTCCTCTCATAAGTGGCACATAGGATTTCCTCAATCTGCTCCACAACCCAGAGATCCTCTACCTCTTCCTCATCATTCGCCAAGCCCTCGCTCTCGGCTATGGCTCTCTTCTTGGTATTCACCTTATATTGGTAGGGTAATCTACTACGTTTCATTCCTGATGATGCCAAGATCCACTTAAGTTGGTTGTCATCCATCAAGATAGGATCCAAGGGTTACTCCTCCTTCTTTCATTTATCCTAACCTCCTTCCATTTACCCTCTCTCTGTTAGTGCTTCCCCCCTTCCCCCATGCACATAGGGAAGTCTAGCTGTCTGATTCCATTGTCATTACACCTTTGTTATTGTTGATTAAGGTTGGTTGTTATTGATGTCAACCCTTGGAGAAAGCCCCATAGCACAAAGGTTTGCGTAATGGACCCAATATTGTTTGATGTAAATATGACTCATTATTTGTTTTTCATGGTTGATAAGAAGTAAATATGGATGAACTCCAAAGTGGTCCCCTTATGGTGAAAGCCCTCATGGGAAGATGCTTTGTGGAGTAAGAGAAACCATGCTTAATTGTGGAATAATGAGATGAAGGAAAGTGAATTTGTTAAGAAAACTATCCTAGATGGATAGTGCTTGTCATGTCATTTCCAGTGGTATGTGGAACATCACATAATTCCTCACGGTTAGAGACTTATGGCCATGAGAAGTTCGATACCTTGGGTTTGGGTAATGGATCCAAGTTTGTTTGATGGGTAACAGTATGAGTTATGATATATTTTCAGATAATACTATTCTATATGGATAGTACATGTCATTCCATTTCTGGTGGTATGTATAATATCACATAACTCCTCACGGTTTGAGAGTTATCGCCTTACGAAGTTGGAGGACCCTCATATGTCATCTAGAAGCCCCAAAAGGTCAAAGTAGTCAAAGTGGTTTAAGAGATTTTAAAAGGTAAATAATAAAGTGAAGCGATGAGTGTATTATAATTCAAAGTGAATACAAAATAAATTATTTCAATAATAAATTTAATGGAGAAATTAAAAGTGGACCCAACCCTAAAATAAGGAAATTGGGCCAAGTGACCTAGAAGATGTTTTTAAGGAAGCTACTTGGAGAGTATAAATAAGAGGTAAGGCTCTCTCATTTGAATAACACTTGAGAATATTGAATATCTATATGTGTCTGAGGTAAGAAAGGATATCTAAACCATAATTCTGAGTGAATGTGAAGAAAATAAAGCCGAAATGCAAGGAAGGATAAATTCTTTTGATGGTGCTTTCTAAGGTATGTTATTTACATGTCATCTCACCATTTTCGCTATAACTTTTTTTCTATAATGATTCAGACCGTGAAATTGCTATGCAAGTGACAAAGCATATCCAAGTATCTATGGAAAACAATTCATATTGTGGTTTTTTGTATTTTTGGAGTTACACTCCGTGGAAAATAGGGTTTGTGGTCAATCCTGAAACTAGTCAAAATCAGGTGTTTGAGGTAAAAATGTCATAATGTTTTCATAACAAATCCAAATTCAGTAAGACAAAATGTTTTGGTTAGGGTACATTCTTTAGTCTTTAGTCTTTTTTGTAATAGTTTTATATCATTTCATCAAATATTTTTTTCGGGGCACGCTCTACAAGGTCGCTCTCTAGAATAAGCCAGAATTCAGCAAGGTATGCCATTTTTGCTATAACTCCTTTTTTGAGAGGTTCCAAGTAGTGAAAATTGGAGGAATTGCATTAAAAATAGTGAAGAACATTTTCTATCAGTTTCACATCTTTATGCATTATAGGTTCAAAGTTATGATTACTTCAAGTTAGGGTTGTTGACTAATCCAAAACTAGGCATGTGAGACGAAAGAAAAGTTTGATGAAAATGTTAGTCTATTGTTTTTAAAGTTAAGGAAGGTTTGCAGGAATGTGATCATATACACCAGGTCTATTAAAGAGCTACAAATAATATTTGGATGATGAAATTAATGAGAGATTTTGGTTGTGGTACATGTTAAGTACATGGTTGAGACAAGTAGTTGATGAGTTGGCGCACATACATGAGGTGTATAGTTGATAATGTTGGTACATATTGATGATTCATAGTTGATAAGTAGTTGACACATGATTGGTACATACTTGGTACATGGTTGGATGCACTTGTTTATGGTACAGGTTGATTACAGGTTGGTGCATGGTTGATGCACTTGATTATGGTACAGGTTGATTACAGGTTGAGGTATAGGTTGATTCATGGTTCAGATTTATTGGTACAGGTTTACAACGATATATATCCCAATGATAGTGTGACAGTGGTTCCATCATTCTACTTCTACTTCAGGGTGGCAGGACGGGGCAAGGACATGTGGTTGTAGCCAAAGAACATTGGGGGTTGTAGCCTCCTTCTGGTTGTAGCCAAAGAATTGGGGAGTTGGAGATTCCCTCAAGTTGTAGCCTAAGAAACTAGGGGGTTGGAGCCTCCTTCCAGTTGTAGCTGGAAAACAAAGGAAGTTGGTGCTTCCAATGAATGTAATTCTTCAAGACATATAAGTAAAAGCATTTCGTGGTTTTCTCCCGATTTGGGTTTCCACATAAAACATTGGTGTACTGTGTATGTGTGTGATTATGTATTTCTTACTTCTCATTATTGGATAATAATTCTACATTGATATAACATTTGAAGAAAAAGGATTATAATTATGTGATTATTGATTCACCCCCCCTCTCATTGATCCAACAATTGGTATCAGAGCAAGTTCCTTCAGAAATCAGTTTAACCACTAAAAGGTAGATCATGGAGAGTGCCAACTAGTATAAAAATGGAATACCATAGTTTGATAGACAGAAGTATGCTTTTTGGAGCATAAGGATGAAGGCATATATACAGGCACAGGGATTTCAAGTTTGGCAATCAATTGTAGATGGATACACAGCACCAACAATTCCACCAACAAATGACAAAGCAGTGAAACTCAGTGAGAATAATTTCAAAGCCATAAATGCACTTTTGAATGGTCTTAGTGATACGATATTCACCAAAGTTGCACATTGTAAATATGCTAAAGAGATTTGGGACAAGCTTCGAAATATTTATGAAGGAGATTCAAAATTCAAAGCAACAAAGCTTCAAACTTATAGAGGTCAGTTCAAACAACTAAAAATGAAGGAAGATGAAGATATTGCAACCTACTTCTTACAAGCCGATGAAACAGTGAATGCAATCATAGGATTGGGAGAAGAAATCAAAGAATCTATGATTGTTCAAAGGGTACTAAGATCTCTTCCTATGAGATTCAACCCTAAGATATCATCACTAGAATAAAGATCAGATCTAAACTCAATAAGCATGGACAAACTGCATGGAATCTTTACAGCATATGAGATGAGAACTGAACAGGAAAATCCAGATGTAAAAGAAGCATCCTTCAAAGCATCCAAAATATCAAAGTAAAAGAAAAAGAAACAAGAAGAATATAGCAGCAGCAACGATGTCTTGGGATATGATGAAGAAGTGACCAACTTCATCAAAAGACTGAACAAGGGAACAAACGGTAGGTACAGAGATAAGCTTCCTTTAATTTATTTTAATTTTCATGGTATTGGTCATTTTTCTAACAAATTCCCTCATAAGAAAAAAAGAAATGATGAAGGTTACTCAAAAGGTAGACAAACATATAAAGGTAAAATAACTACAAAGAAAGTTTTCAAGAAAAACTTTTTCACCAAAGAAGACATTTCATCATCAGATGAAGATGAGGTCAGTGACAGTGAAACAGGGAGAGTTCTATTCATGGTAGTAGAAGACTCTGATAAAGAAGACTCTGAAGAAGAATATGAAGAAGAAATTGAAGAGGCAAAAGTTGACTTCCAAGAAGAATTAATGAGTTCCACAGAAGTTATCAGAAGAGAAAAGACGAAAAACAAGAAACTACAAGAAGAACTAGATAAGAAAAAAGACACTCAAGAACTAGAACAAATGATCAAGAAATTGAAGGTTCAAATAGAAGAAGATAAAATAATTGAAGAAACACTCAAAGAACAACTAGAAGGAAATGATAGGATCATTGGAAACTTGGAAGCAGAGATTGTCACACTAAGAAAGGATATTCAAAAGAAAAATATGCAGAATAGCTCAAAAGTTCTTGATGACATTATCAACAGTCAAAAATATTATCTTGACAAGTCTGGACTTGGATACAATCAGACAGAAAAGAGATCCTACTCCAAAACAACAGAGCAAGAAACAAATCCAAAATTTATGCAGAAACAATCAAAGGGGATAAAAAGATATACAAGGAAGATTACAGGGACACTCCTCCACTGAGAAGATTCAGATTTCAGAATCAACAACAGATAGACAGGCCTCAAGAAGAAGAAGGATTCATAAGAGCACCTCCTTTCATAAGATCTTAAACTACCAGGTATCAAACTATAATTTTTTCTTTATGTTATGCATGTAATAATTTTGGAAATAAAGCTATAAATTGAATAGCTAACAACATGAACAATAACTACTTTGAGAGACATACACAAAGGGGTTATTCAATAAGACCTAGTGAAACACAGAGAAGAGGTTACAATAGGTTTGAATATTTGAGCACTGAAGTTGAATGTTACAAATGTAACAATTTTGGACACATGGCCAAAAATTATAGAATGACAGTCCCTCCTAAAGAACCTCAATAGAGTCACAAACAAGAACCTCAGAAAATGACATGGATAAGAAAGCAATATCAGTATAGCAATGAAGAATGCACAGTTGCTCTACAAGCTAAATAGAAGAAATGTGGTTGGTATGTTGACAATGGATGTTCAAAACACATGATAGGTGATAGAGACAAGTTTCTTACATTATGAAAGGAAAGAGATGGATCAGACTCCTTTGGAAATGATGATTCATCCAAAATCATTAGGAAAGGCACGGTCCGAATTGGGAACAAGAATGAAAAGGCATAAAATGTTTTACTAGTAGAAGATATGAAACATAATCTTTTAAGTGTAATTCAAATGTGTGACCAAGGTCATAAAGTTACTTTCAATTCACAAAAGTGTGAGATAAGAAAATAAGGTTCAAGAAAATTGGTCGCTACAGTTGCAAGAACTTCAAGCAACATATATGTGTTAAGCGAAATTGGAAATGAAAAGTGTTGTCTAGGAAAGGAAGATGAAAGTTGGCTATGGCACAGAAGAATGGGTCACATGCATTATGATAAACTTGTCAAAGTCAGCAAAAGAGAAGCAGTCAGAGAAATGCCCCAGATCACGAAACCAACCAACACTTTATGCAATCATTGCCAACAAGGAAAGAAAACAAAGACCATGTTCAAATCAAAGGAATATTCAACAACAAAACCATTGGAAATTGTGCATACTGATCTAGTTGGACCAACTACAATAAAAGGCTTAAAAGGTGAGAGATACTTTATGTTATTAGTTGATGATTATACAAGAATGATTGCAGTTTGCTTTCTCAAGAACAAATCAGAAGCTTTTGAAAATTTCAAGATCTACAAGGAAATGGTTGAAAATGAGATGGATTCAAGAATCAAATGCTTAAGATTGGATAATGGAGGAGAATTCACCTTAAATTAATTTATGGACTACTACAACAATCATGGAATAAAAAGGAAATTCTTTGTCTCTAGGACACCTCAATAGAATGGAGTTGTTGAAAGAAAGAACAGGACAGTACAAGAAATGGCTCGAACAATGATGATGGATTCAAAGTTGACAGATATTTTTTGGAAACAGGCAGTGCATACAACAGTTCACATTCAAAATAGAGTAATGCTTAGAAACAACACTGATAAAACTCCATACGAGCTATGGAAAGGAAGACCAGCAAATGTGAAGCACTTCAGAGTTTTTGGAAGCAAATGCTACATCAAAAGAGAAGATGGCAGAATGG
>ML781336.1:786835-815886 GCA_009831015.1 Picea engelmannii
TCAAGTATCACTTTCTACGGGAACAGGTTGCAGAAAAGAACATCAGAGTTGAGTATGTGGGCACAAAAGAACAAGTGGCAGACATCTTTACAAAACCACTTCCACGGGAAGCCTTTGAATATCTTCGCCAAAGACTTGGAGTTTTTTCTACTCCAAAAATGAATGCTTTTTGAATGCTTATCTTATATTTCTTAGATGTACACGAGGAAGCACCATAAGAGGACATTCTGTCAGGGGGAGCAACCCCATATGGAAAGATACATTTTCCATTGATGAAAAAGGGGGAGATATGTATTTAATGTAGAGGACAGAGGCATGGTTCCAGGAGGAGCAGATTTATCAAATGCAGAGGACAGAGGCATGGTTCCAGGGGGAGAAGATTTATCATATGCAAAGGACATAGGCATGGTTCCAGGGGGAGCAGATTTATCAGATGCAGAGGATAAAGGCATGGTTCCAGGGGGAGTATGAGTGATATGATTTCATTATTGCATCAGAGTGTTTCCATCAATGCCAAAGGGGGATATTGTTGATTAAGGTTGGTTGTCATTGATGTCAACCCTTGAAGAAAGCCCCATAGCACAAAGGTTTGGGTAATGGACCCACTATTGTTTGATGTAAATATGACTCATTATTGTTTTTTCATGGTTGATAAGAATTAAATATGGATGAACTCCAAAGTGGTCCCCTTATGGTGAAAGCCCTCATGGGAAGACGCTTTGTGGAGTAAGAGAACCCATGCTTAATTGTGGAATAATGATATGAAGGAAAGTGAATTTGTTAGGGAAAATATCCTATATAGATAGTGCTTGTCATGTTATTTATGGTGGTATGTGCAACGTCACATAATTCCTCACGGTTAGAGAGTTATGGCTATGAGAAGTTGGAGACCCCAGGTTTGGGTAATGGACCCAAGTTTGTTTGATGGGTAATGGTATGAGTTATGATATATTTTTCAGATAATACTATTCTATATGGATAATACATTTCATTCCATTTCCCTTGGTATGTAGAATGTCACATAACTCCTCACGGTTTGAGAGTTATGGCCTTACGAAGTTGGAGGACCCTCATATGTCATCTAGAAGCCCCAAAAGGTCAAAGTAGTCAAAGTGGTTTAAGAGATTTTAAAAGGTAATTAACAAAGTGAAGTGATGAGTGTATTATAATTCAAAGTGAATACAAAATAAATTATTTCAATAATGAATTTAATGGAGAAATTAAAAGTGGACGCAACCCTAAAATAAGGAAAGTGGGCTAAGTGACCTAGAAGATGTTTTTAAGGAAGCTACTTGGAGAGTATAAATAAGAGGCAAGGCTCTCTCATTTGAATCAAACTTGTGAATATTGAATATATATATGTGTCTGAGGTAACCAAGGATATCTAAACTGTAATTCTGAGTGAAGGTGAAGAAAAGACGGCTGAAATGGAAGGAAGGATAAATTCTTTTGATGGTGCTTTCTAAGGTATGTTATTTACAGGTCATCTCACCATTTTAGCTATAAATTTTTTTTTTCATGATTTAGACCATGAAATTGCTATGAAAGTGAGAAAACATATCCAAGTATATGTGGAAAAAAATTCAGCTTTTGGGTCGTTGTATTTTGGGAGTTACACGCCGTGGAAAATAGGGTTTGTGGCTAGTCCTGAAACTAGTCAAAATCAGGTGTTTCGGGTAAAAATGTCATAACTTTTTCATAACAGATCCAAATTCAGTCAGACCAAATGTGTTGGTTAGGTTCCATTCTATAGTATGTTTTGTAACATTTTCATATCATTTCATCAAATATTTTGTGCGGGGCATGCTCTACAAGGTCGCTCTCTATAATAAGATAGAATTCAGCAAGGTATGCCATTTTTGCTATACCTCCTTTTCTGAGAGGTTCCAAGTAGTGAAAATTGGAGGAATTACATCAAAAACACTAAAGAACATTTTGTATCAGTTTCATATCTTTATACATTATAGGTTCAAAGTTATGATCACTTCAAGTTAGGGTTTTGGACTAATCCAAAACTAGGCATGTGAGACTAAAGAAAAGTTTGATGAAAATGCGAGTCTATTGTTTTTAAAGTTACGAAAGGTTTGCAGGAATGTGATCATATACACCAAGTCTATTACAGAGATACAAATCATATTTGGATGATGAAATTTATGAGGGCTTTTGGTTGTGATACATGTTGAGTACATGGTTGAGACAAGTAGTTGATGAGTTGGTGCACATACATGAGGTGTATAGTTGATGATGTTGGTACATATTGATGAGTCTTAGTTGATGAGTAGTTGACACATGATTGGTACATACTTGGTACATGGTTGGATGCAATTGTTTATGGTACAGGTTGATTACAGGTTGGTGCATGGTTGATGCACTTGTTTATGATACAGGTTGATTACAGGTTGAGGTACAGGTTGATGCATGGTTGATGCATGGTTCAGATTTATTGGTACATGTTTACAATGGTATATCTCACAGTGATAGTGTGATAGTGGTTCCATCATTCTACTTCTACTTCAGAGTGGAAGGACGGGGCAAGGACAGGTGGTTGTAGCCACCTTCTGGTTGTAGTCAGAGAACATTAGGGGTTGTAGCCTCCTTCTGGTTGTAGCTAGAGAATTGGGGAGTTGGAGCTTCCCTTAGGTTGTAGCCTGAGAAACTAAAGGGTTGGAGCCTCCTTCCAGTTGCAACTGAAAAAAAAAGGAAGTTGGTGCTTCCAATGAATGTAATTCTTCAAGACATATAAGAAAATGCATTTCGTGGTTTTCTCCCGATTTGGGTTTCCACATAAAACATTGGTGTACTATGTATGTGTGTGATTGTTTATTTATTACTACTCATTATTGGATAATAATTCTACATTGATATAACATTTGAAGAAAAAGGATTATAATTACGTGATTACTGATTCACCCCCCCTCTCAATGATCCAACAATTATATAGTAGTATCTTGATTGAATTATATATTGATCGGATGTACCTTCCTCTAGATCCGCGTAGAAATTCTTGCTTGACTGCGCTGTGTCGACTGCAAACTTTCTGATGAAGCCTGCCACAATATTGTCAAGCCAAAATTCTATTGTGCGAGTGAATTTGTTGTTCACCTGTTGTAACTACTCAGTCTGTACTGGGGTCCAATCTAGCTGTCAAATTCGGTTTATCATGTGTTTATCCTTCAACCTTAGGATCCACTCCTGTAGTAGATGCGAAAAATCATAGAAAAATACTTCGTGGAAATAAGTAAATATGTATTTATCCACATAATTACACTGTGTGATTCTAGGGTTTCTATTGTCTTTCTGTGCAAAATCTAGTTCTTTGGTTAGCAACCAGCCTTCGATTTCCTCTTTTGTGGGGTTCCAAGGTCTCAACATTCCCTTCTAATGGCTCGTTGTTATTTTATTTCACTCATCCATTTTTCGTTCACTCTATCTCATCTACTCAGTCTTTTCTTTTTCCTCTTAACATGACAATGGAAACATTTGTTGGTTAGCCTTATCGGTCTTCTATACCTGTATTCCTAATTTATTGACCCAGGGTTCATGTCATTCGGGTTTCCAACAAAGCCTCTAAAACTATCAACCCTCCTGGTAAACTAGAAGGCAACACAGTACACATAATGCACTACACAGTGTCACCCAAGATAGCTTTAAATGGGTGACTGTAAGACTCAGTTGTTTACAGGCTAGGATTGAGTATGAGATAGGGGTTTCTTAACCAAGGCCATGTACCATGAGATGTAAGTGTAATCTACTTATTTCTCACAATTTCATATATATATATATTTCACAGTTTATCTCCTAAACAACATAAACATATTCCATAACTATGTATTAACTCATTCATCAAGCATAACTGATGCAGACCTATCGGCCCTCAGACCGAGATCTGCTCACAGGATCATTCTTTATCTCCTTTGAGCCAAATTGACTCTTTCAATTCCTTGCTGGAGTCTCAATTCAATCAGTCCACAGGTCCTTTTGGAAGCTTCCCTATGCAAACAACACTAGGCGCGAGATCCACTTCTCCATGCCACCACAACACTATGACCAAGGCCTAACCCAAAAGGTGCTTGTCACAACTCGCCACTCGCGAGTTTGTGAGTCGAAACTCTGACTCTTCCTTCTCCAATCCTGTGATACCTGAATCCACGATAAGGGTATAGCTCCTCTTTTGTTAGTGCCTTCCGCGCATGACCACCGGCTAAGCTTAACGCTAACTCCTCTCGTTACTCACCACTTCATGAGTTCAAAGGTTGAACTCTCATTCCTTCCTTGTACGATCCTCCAAGACTTGAAAGTCAACAAAGGTTGACCTTCCTTTTGCACTTCTCGCAACTCGCCACTTCGCGAGTTTCAACGTCCAACCTTGGCACCTTCCCTTCACGAACCCCCGAGAGGCGATGTTAGCTTTCCCTCTCACATTCTTGCTACTCACCACTTCACAAGTAAAAGGGTTGAGCTCTCATGCCATTACTCTGTGAATCCCCGAGATGTGAGAAGTCAATGGAGTGTTGACTCCTTTCTCTAGGCGACACGTATCCACCTGTCTATCACCCGGGCCCACCTTGTGATTCTGCCATGTGTCCCTTGTGCCTAGCTTTGTCACTTCGCGACTTCTGCTATTGAAAGTGACCTCTCTCAACTTTCTAATCCTCGAATGCATGATAGGTGATGGGGTTCCTGAGCCAACGATCCTCCCATTCTCTGGATCCAATGGTTTTCCTCGCTCCTCACGACTTCGCCACTCGCGACTTGGAGCACCCAACTCCTAGGCTCTCACCTTGCGAACCTCTGAGTTCATGAGATCCCTTGATCTCTGCCACCTGTCCTCCTCATATGAACAGCTTCGATTCTCTCACGACCTCACGAATCTTGATGCAAAGGTTTTAAACCCTAAACCCACGAATGCACGAAATGATATTATGCGAGTGATCCAATGGCCCTTGTTGCCTTAGATCCTACGGCTTGATTTCTCCTGAGATTGCACTTAGAAAAACACTCACCCTAACTCTTCTTTCTCCTCTATAAGATCTGACGGCCCTCAAGACTTCGCGAATTCTCCACGGAGAATTCCGACCATCCAATTCCTCCTTGAGGACTCCTGCGAAATGAACAAGTATGCCTTCATGAAACTTGTCCACCAGCAAAAAAACGTCACTGCACGTCCTTTCGACACTTCAAGGCACTAGCCCTCTCAAGCTTCTCTTCAACAACTTCGAAGACTCTATCCCTCCTGAGCTTTCCTGAAATCCTGAAGTACTCTGGGGATACCTTTTTCACGCACTCATTGCGGCACTTCTTCAAATACTCCTAAGTATTTGAACTGGTTGACTCTGTGCAACTCCTTGCAACAACAGTCCTTCAATAATTTCACTCAGGTTGTAACTCTGAGACTTCGCTCAGCCTACGCACACCTTGCACGGCTCCTATGCTTAACTTTCACTTCTATAAGAATGAGAACAATGTTATCCCTTTTGAGCTTTCAGAGACGAACTCTGACTTTTGTCAACCCACACCTTGTGGACAATTTTACTGCACTCCTTGCAGGAAAATTCTTGCTCAGACAGAGAAACAATTGAAACTCATTCTTTACTCTCTCAAACATCAAATGCTTAACACGAAATCATACATACATGGCATAAAAGTAAATGTATAATAGAAAGAGTAAAACAATCATGAGCATAACATTCAATCATGCATACACAAAAAGTATTTGAAAACCATGAGTCTGAATCAAAGCTCCATATATTAATCTCAGAACTTCTGTACATGGGTTCTTCTACACAGCTTTCTGCTTCTTCTTATCTATTCTCTATTGATCATGCTAATGTTACAATGATACAAGTGAGGGTGTCTATATCCATTTTCCCTCTAGATCCTAAAACTGTCTAATCTAGGAATTTAATTCTACCTACTTACATTTACTAGCATAAATGCCTCTTAAGCCTTCAGACGAGAGCGAGATGCTAAAGGTCTGATTACAATCACAAGTATTCCCTTTCTTAACTACTTCATTTATGTTTGGCACATCCTACTTCAAAACAATTTAAACACCTTTGAACATGTGACAAAAATGCATTGGCGCTACTCGCGCTTGCTTGCTGCTGACAATGCTCCTGCATCATACTCCCTCAATTGAAAATTTTCATGGGATACTGTCCATGAGCTCTCACACAGTCTGTCCATGCTTTTGGATTTCGGCCTCATTTTCCCAGCTGGCATCTTCAACTGGATGTCCCTTCCACTTGACCAAGTATTCAAAATATTCCCTTCTTCTAGTCCTTTTGTTAATTCTTTTTTCCAGTATGCTTTCCCTCTGTGGTTTCTCTGCAACTAGCATCTGCTTGGCCCATTGAACCTCTGGTTGTTTGTTGTCTTCTTCTACCTCTTCATCTTTGTAAGGGTACAAATCTGAGATGTTGAATATCGGAGAAATTTTTATCCCCTTGGGTAATTCAATCTCATAATCATTTGCCCCAAATTTCTTTATGATCTTGCACGACCCAATTTTCTTCATTTTCAATTTATTATATGTTCCTCTTGGGAACCTTTCCTTTCTCAAGTGTGCAAGAATCAAATCACCAACTTCAAACTAAAGTTGTCGCCTATGTTGATTTGCTCTGCGCTTATACTCCTGGCTCGAGTTCTACAACCGCTCCTTCACCTGGATGTGAAGTTCCTTCATTGCTTCAGAAAAATATTCTACACTAGCACTTCTTATCTCATCCCATTCTGAATCCCTCAGTTCAGAAACTCCTCTTGGTTGTGTCCCGTAAACAATTTGGAATGGACTCTTCCCTATGCTCCTGTTAAGTGAATCATTATAAGAAAATTCCGCCTGTGGTAGAATATTATCCCATTGACTGTGATGTTCTGTCACCAAACTCCTCAGCAAGTCTCCCAAACTTTTGTTCACAACTTCTGTCTGTCCATCCATATGAGAATGATAAGCTAAACTGAACAACAAGTTTGTTCCCATCTTTTTCCATAAGGTCCTCCAGAAGTGTCCCACGAACTTGGTGTCTTGATCTAAAACTATGCTCCTTGGTAAGCCATGAAGTTGAATAACTTCTTTGAAAAACAGATTCACAATGTGAGTTGCGTCAATGGTTTTCTGACACGGTATGAAGTGTTCCATCTTAGAAAATCTATCCACCACTACAAAGATTGAGTCAAACCCTCTTTGTGTTCTTGGCAGCCCCAATATGAAGTCCATGCTTACTACATCCCACGGCCTCTCAGGTATGGGTAACGGTTGATATAAGCCTGCATTCTACCTCTTCCCTTTTGAATGCTAACAAATTCTACATCTATCCAAGAATATTTTGATGTTTGCTCTCATTCCTGGCCAAAAATATGACTCGTTTAATTTTGAGAACATCTTGTCATGAG
Source organism: Picea engelmannii (assembly GCA_009831015.1). Classification (NCBI taxonomy): domain Eukaryota; kingdom Viridiplantae; phylum Streptophyta; class Pinopsida; order Pinales; family Pinaceae; genus Picea; species Picea engelmannii. The sequence goes on from ML781336.1 coordinate 794,228, forward strand.
CAAAATGTCCAGCCAATCCTCCACTATGTTTCTCCTTCATCAAATTCTCCCTCATGGAGCATTTTGGAATACAAAGTTGATTACCCCTAAATAGAAATCCATCCTAGATCATGTACTCTGTCCATTGACTTCTGTCCCTGAGAATTGGATTCTCAGCTGCTTCATACGCCTCTTTAAAATATGGATCATCTCTGTACATGTCCCTGAGATCATCAAAACCCAGTGTTTTGACTCTGAACTCCTGCAACAACAAACATTTCCTGCTCAAAGCATCAACAACTTTGTTAGCAGTTCTAGAAATATGCTTAGTTACAAAAGTAAAGTTCTGCATGTATTCAACCCATTTAACGTGTCTTTGATTCAACTTCTCCTATTGAGTCACAAATTGCAAAGCATGATTGTCACTGTATAAGACAAACTCCTTAGGAATCAAATAGTGTCTCCATTTCTTCAATGCCTGACTAATAGCATAGAACTCCTTGTCATACGTGGAGTATTTCACTTTCTCTTCATTTAGCTTCTCGCTGAAGTATGCTATCGGTCTGTCTTCTTGGCTCAACACTACCCCTATTGCAAATCCACTTGTGTCACATTTTACCTGAAATGTCTTTTTAAAATCCGGCAACACCAAAATTGGTTGTTCTGTGATTTTCCTTTTTAGCAAATTAAAAATTTTCTCAGCCTCTTTTGTCCAGTTAAAAGACTTGTGTCTCTTCTTCACTGTGTCCATCATCGGTGTACTAATTCCACTAAAATTACTAATGAACTTCCAGTAGAAACTAGCCAATCCATGAAAACTTCTCACCTCAAATATACTCTTCGATGATGGCCAATTCTTAATTACCTCCACCTTATCTGGATCCATCCTCAACTTGTCTGCAGAAATAACAAAACCCAAATAAATGAGCTCTATCTTCATGAATGAGGATTTCTTCATGTTTATTAGCAGCTTCTCTTGTTGTAATCTCTTCATCACTATGGCCAAATGTTTCAGATGTTCTGCCTCTGTTTTACAGAAAATCAGTATGTCATCAAGATACACAATGACAAATTTTCCGATGAACTCCTTCAGGACTTCGTTCATCAACCTCATGAAAGTACTCGGTGCGTTTGTTAAACCAAAAGGCATAACAAGCCATTTGTATAACCCTTCATTGGTTTTGAATGATGTCTTCCATTCATCTCCTTCTCTCATACGAATTTGATGATATCCACTTTTCAAATCAATCTTCGAAAAAAAATTGGCCCCACTCAAGAAATCCATCAAATCATCCATTCTTGGCAATGGAAATCTGTACCTGATGTTTATCTTGTTGATTTACCTCGAGTCAGTACACATCCTCTAGCCTCTGTCTTTCTTTATATTGAGAACTGTTGGAACAACACATGGACTCAAGCTTTCTCTAACCAATCCGTCCATTAAGTCCTGGACCTATCTTTTGACCTCTTCATTCTCCTGCGGTGTCAATCTGTACGCTTATTTATGTAGTAAACTAGCTCTAGGTATGAGATCAATGTGATGACTTACACTTCTGATCAGTGGAAACAAACGAGGTAGTTCATCCACTACTATGTCAGCAACTTCTTCCAATAGTTTTTGAACCTCTTCCGGTAAATCATCTACCCTTGTACTGGTTAAAACAATTTTAGGCTTCCTGACCACAATGAATTGCAGTTCCTCCTTCTTCTTAACCTCTGTAAGAAGTTCCTTCCCACTCATGAGAAGTACAACGTTGCTTACTTCAGGTTTCACCTCTTTATCTTTGATTGGAAGCAACATGTGAGTTCTACCATTCTTCTCTAGGGTTTATGTGTTCTTCCATTCCATCATGAATCACATTTCTGTCATATTTCCATGGTCTACCCAGCAATAGATGACAAACATCCATTGGAATGACATCACACAATATCTTATCGTTATATCCTCCTATCTTAAATTCAACTAAACATTTTTTAGTGACATTTACCTGATGTCCTTTTTGTAGCCATGAAACTCTGTATGGACTTGGATGTTCAATAGTCTCCAGCTCTAGCTTTTCTACCATCTCCATAGAAATGAGATTGTCTGTGCTACCACTGTCCACAATGACCTTGCATACCCTGTCTTTGGTTTTGCAAGCAGTCCAAAAAAGATCGTTCCTTTGCACTGGATTCTCCACCTCTTTTTCTGGCGTTAAGAGAACCTTTTGCATCATCAGTGATCTTCCACCTTCAACATCTTCTGCCTCAACATTCCTTCTTTGTGCTTCGGCAATGTGATTCTCACCACCTTATTTCTTTCTATCTGGACACTCATAATATTTATGTCCGATCTTTACACATGTGAATCATTTCACCACTCCACCTCTTCATCTTCCTCTACCTCTAGCACGAGGAAAAGTGTTTCCATCAGCATACTGTCCCCTCTGTGAACTTCCACCTCTCTCAGTCTGAGTCTGAGGTTTCTTCCAGTCTTGTTTTGATTTCTGGTTCCTATCCTGGGCAACTGCTTTGCCTCTGGCTTGACTTCTCCCTCGGCCTCTTTGACCCTTCTTTCAGCTCATCTTCTCTTCAGCTTTTAGAGCCATCTGATAAGCATCTTCCAAAGTTCGGATGGTCATCATGCTCATCTCATCCTGAATGTTGTATTGTAGACCATTCATATATCTAGCAACTTTTTCATCATCACTTTCGCGATGACTTGCCCTGATGTTTATCTTGTAGAACTCTTCAGTGTACTCCTTCACTGACATCAACTTCTGTCTCAAATTCTGCATTCTCTGAAACAGAGTAATCTGGTAATCCCTAGGAATGAATTTTGCCTTCATCTTTGCAACCATCCTATCCCAACTCTTGATCTTCTGCTTGCCCTTCCAATGTCTGTCAGCTTGTAGCTCATCCCACCACAATGCTGCATGTCCTTTCAATCTTTTGACAACATGTTTGACTTTTTTGTCTTCCTCGACACCTTCATAGTCAAAATATGTGTCTAGAGCTCTAATCTAGTCTAGAAGATCTTCAACATCCAGGTTTTGTTCATATACTGGAATATCCATTTTTTCCCTAGCACTCATTCTTGCAACAACCCTAATCAAGCGTTCATTTGTTGCATCTTCTGTTGTAACTTCTTCTCTTTCATGTCCAACTTCATCTTCACTTTCAGATTCACTGACATATCCAACACCGGTTGTGCAACTTTGTTTTATTTCCATGTCCACGAGTCTGGTGTGTATGTCATGTATATCTCTTTACATGGTTGGATTTGGCACCTCCCTACCTCTTTCTCTTGACATCTCCCTATCCTCTAGTGGATTGGGTGTTTTCCTGTCTCTTCTTCTTGGTGGCATGGCTGAGATTCTTTCTCACTTTCCCTATATAAAGTATACAAATAGAGTCAAGCTCTGATACCACTTGACGCAAACCTATCGGCCCTCAGACCGAGATCCACTCATAGGATCGTTCTTTATCTCCTTTGAGCCGAATCGACTCTTTCGATTCCCTGCTGGAGTCTCAATTCAATCGATCCATAGGTCCTTTCGGAAGCTTCCTTGTGAAAACAACACTAGGCATGAACTCCACTTCTTTTTGCAACCACAGCACTATGACCAAGGCCTAACCCAAAAGGCGCTTGTCACAACTTGCCACTCGCGAGTTCATGAGTCGAAACTTCGACTCTTCCTTCTCCAATCCTGCGATACCCAAATCCACGATAAGGGTATAGCTCCTCTTTTGTCAATGCCTTTCACGCGTGACCACCAGCTAAGCTTAACGCTAGCTCCTCTCGTTACTCGCTACTTCATGAGTTCAAAGGTTGAACTCTTGTTCCTTCCTTGTGTGATCCTCCGAGACTTGAAAGTCAGCGAAGGTTGACCTTCCTTTCGCACTTCTCGCAACTCGCCACTTCGCGAGTTTCAACGTCCAACCTTGGCACCTTCCCTTCACGAACCCCCGAGAGGCGATGTTAGCTTTCCCTCTCGCGTTCTCCCTACTCACCACTTTGTAAGTCAAAGGGTCGAGCTCTCATGCCCTTACTCTATGAATCCCTGAGACATGATAAGTCAACGGAGTGTTGACTCCTTTCTCCAAGCAACGCGTATCCACCTGTCTATCACCCAGGCCCACCTTGTGATTCTGCCACATGTCTCTTGTGTCTAGCTTCGACACTTCATGACTTTTGCTATCAAAAGTGACCTCTCTCAACTTTTGAACCCCAGAATGCATGATAGGCGATGGGGTTCCTGATCCAACGGTCCTCCCATTCTCTGGATCTAATGGTTGTCCTCGCTCCTCGTGACTTCGCCACTCGTGACTTGGAGCACCCAACTCTTGGGCTCTCACCTTGCGAACCTCTGAGTTCGCAAGATCGCTCAATATCTACCACCTTTCCTCCTCATATGGATGGCTATGATTCTCTCACGACCTCGTGAATCTTGATGCAAGGGTTTTAAACCTTCAACCCACAAATCCACGAAATGAGATTACGCGAGTGATCCAATGGCCCTTGTTGGCTCAGATCCTATGGATCGATTTCTCCTGAGATTGCACTTAGAAAAGCACTCACCATAACCCTTCTTTCTCCTCTGCAAGATCTGACGACCCTCAGGACTTCGTAAATTCTCCACAAATAATTCTGACCATCCAATTCCTCCTTGAGGATTCCTACGAAATGAACAAGTATGCCTTCACAAAACTTGTCCACCAGCAAAACAACGTCACTGCACCTCCTTCCGACACTTCAAGGCACTATCCCTCTTGAGCTTCTCTTCGAAAACTTCAAAGAATCTATCCCTCCTGAGCTTTCTTGAAATACTCAAGTACTCTCAGGATACCTTCTGCACACACTCCTTGTGACACTTCTTCAAATACTCCTAAGTATTTGAATTGGTTGACTCTGTGCAACTCCTTGCAACAACAGTCCTTCAATAATTTCACTCAGGTTGTAACTCTGAGACTTCGCTCAGCCTGCGCACACCTTGCACAGCTCCTGTGCTTAACTTGCACTTCCGCAAGAATGAGAACAATGTTATCCCTTCTGAGCTTTTAGAGACGAACTTTGACTTCTGTCAATGCACACCTTGTGGACAATTTCACTGCACTCCTTGCAGGAAAACTCTTGCTTAGATAGAGAAACAATTGAAACTCATTCTTTACTCTCTCAGACTTTGAATGCTTAACACGAAATCATACATACATGGCATAAAAGCAAATGTATAACAGAAAGAGTAAAACAATAACGAGCATAACATTCAATCATGCATACACAGAAAGTATTTGAACACCATGAGTCTGAATCAAAGCTCCATATATTAATTTCAGAAATTCTGTACATGGGTTCTTCTACACAGCTTTTTGCTTCTTCTTCTCTATGCTCTATTGATCATGCTAATGTTACAATGATACAAGTGAGGGTGTCTATATCCGTTTTCCCTCTGGCTCCTAAAACTGTCTAATCTAGGAATTTAATTCCACCTACTTACATTTACTAGCATAAATGCCTCTTAATCCTTCAGATGAGAGTGGGATGCTCAAGGTCTTATTACAATCACAAGTATGCCCTTTCTTAACTACTTCATTTATGTTTTTCACATCCTACTTCAAAACAATTTAAACACCTTTGAACATGTGCCAAAAATGCGTTGGCACCACTCGCGCTCACTTGCTGCTGACGATGCTCCTGCATCAATAACCATTAATTGTTGAAAGAAAGTAAAGATATGCATGCATTCATCACATTACATAGATATTATCATGGTTCACCCCCTCCTGGGCTACGTCCACAAAGATTTGTCTCTTGGCTCTTTCATTATGGTAGTTTTGCATTTTTGGTGTCGTGCACTTACAGTTCCCCTTTATGGGTAAGATCTATGTGAGGCGAACTAGATCACACCAGGCTCTACAAACTGCGAACTAATCCTCAGATCTACCTTCTCCCTTACATCCCTTGCTCAACAACTTACAAAAATGGTACATAACAATATCTCATAATGCCTCTCTTCATGTATTATTCTGATGGAATGTTATAAGAACCCAAACCCTTACAAAAAAAGTAACTTACTGTAAAAACACCAACCTACTATATAAAAACCCAATCAACCAACCTCTATATGATACCTGTGTATCTATGTTTATACATTTCGGGTTCTTCAGCCTTCTTACAAAAAATTACGAAAACCCTAACCCTACCGACATTAGGTCTTCCTCCAATGTGCATGTTGTTCTTCCTCCAGTTGTCGCCTTTCTTGTGCATGCTTTCTTGCATGCGTGCGTGTTGTTCTTTCACCATCTATTACTTTAGTTTTTGCACACTTTATTTCCCATGATAATATTTCTCTCCACTTTGGCCTAGTGCCAATAACTCACCTTTTTTATCATTCACATTATTGGGAGTCTCATCTGGATGGCTTAGCATAATATTTGAAACTTCTCTACAACAAGATCATTCTGAATCTTGATATCTTCCTTTTTTCCTATATATTTGTCATGATCTTGCACCACTGCAAATCTTAAGAGTATGATTTATCAGAATTCTTCATTCACCTTCTCTTGATTCATCTATTCTTCATTTATTTTTTCTTTTTTTATTTCTTTCTTTTCCAAACCCTCTTGTATATGATATCAATGTTTTCTTTCATGGAAGTTTTCATCATGCTTCTACAATCACGAGCTATGTGTCCATAGTTGTGGCGATTGTAGTGTTATCACTAGATGTCTCACCTAGACTCCTATAGGTGCAAGCCTAACACCCATCAGATTTTATATTTTCTAAAAGATAAGATTTTTAGTTTTAGGTGTAATGAATGGATGAGAAACTCAGCTCAAAGTATCAACAAAAAATCTCCATACAACATACTTCAGCAAGCAAGGCTTGAACAATCTCAAATTAGTTTACAGGATAACAATGAGAAGATGGAAAAATGAAGAATAAAATGTTAATATATGAACCAAAATACTTCAGGCACTCTGGCACACATATAGAGGAAATCTCACTAACAAGGAACCTCCAGGTTAACAAGATGATATGTTTTGACAACACTTGCATCAATAAAAGACAATAAATCAATCACTATAATTCCATAGAAACAAGCACTAAAGATAAATCATTTACTAGTAGACAACATGAAAACGAGAGAGAAGGATAGAATGTAATAGTAGAAGAAAAGTTGATCATTAACCATTCAAGAGTCTTAAATCTATACATACATCATATAGAAATCTCTTACAGCCTGAAATAATAATGTGATTCTCACAAAAAACCCACTCGAACACTACTATGGAGCTAGATTACATCATAAATAGAAAATACCATCAAAAGTCCCTCTAGGACTTGTCACTGAACTCCTACATTGGATTCTGCACCTGGGAGAGGTGTGGCAGCAGAAAAAAAAAAATCAACATTTAACAATATGCTAGATTTCAGGAGGTTGTTGGCAGTAATAAATACAATTGCAGCCAACTCATTGCATGAATATTTGATGGAGATGGATCTTGGGAAAAAGTGTACTTTGATGTCTAACTGATCTTTGAGGAGTTACTCGAACCTCTTTTGATAGGTGGTAGGACTCCTACAATTCATATTCCAACTAAATTTCAAGTTCACAGTGAGTGCACTGCAAAATGTTCCAGTTTTAGCAGTTCGCAACGCCTTCAACAGGATGCACTGTGAACTTTCCTGTAGATGTCATTTTTCTTTAAAAAAACAGTAACTGATGCCAAAAATGTGCAAGAAGCATTAAAACCATTTTTAGTGCTTGATACAACCTCTAAATCATGAAAGTGACTTGCAAAAATATGATATGTGCATGATTATAGAAGCATAAGACAGAACACTCCTTAGGGTTATAAGCCTGCATGTATAATACACCATAGCAAAACTTATTATATTGATGTAGATATGATGCTTTATCTTCGCCTCCTAGTGGCCTCCTGAGCCAACATGTACATGTTTTGTTTTGCAATTTGTTGCTTCAACTGTTGCACTTCCTCCTTCAACTTCCTATTTTCAGCTTGATAAGCTCTATTATGCTGCACACATTCTTCATTTTCCTATGCAGAGGTAAGGATATATTAACCTAGTTCTTTGTCTTTGTAAAAATGTCTTCATTCATATCTATAGTTTTCTTTAGCTGAATCTTGGCATGCATATTTTCCTTTTTCAACTATTCATTCTCAACCCTTACATCTTTTAGCTGCCTCTTGAGTCTTTTGAAAGTGGGGTCCCTTTCATTAGAAGGAGACTTGATCTCAATGATTTCTATTGGCTTTTTAAAAGGCTTGGTTTTGAATGTTTGTTGAGTTGGTGCTCTGGATGTAGCCTCTTCCATAGATACATTCTACTTTTCTACTGCTCTAGTGAATGGTCTTTTAGGCATAACACATTCTATAGCAACAGGTGGAGAAAAAATAATTTTCTTCCCCTTCAGATTCCATGCTTTGCTAGAGGATGTCTCCATAGGTGAACACTCTTCCATAAGAGAAGTTTCTTCCTCAAGAGCTTGTGAAGGGCCTTCACCTATATTATTAGTTGACTGAGATGACTTCTCCTTTTTAACCATCTTCCTCCTTTTACTTGACTCTATGTGCACAATATTTTCATCATAGGTAGGTGTCTTTTTCTTTGTTTGTGGTGTGTTGACAACCTCTGGCTGAAATCATGACGCAACTAGGAAAGCATCCCAATCACTATTAGTCTTTTTCATTTCTTCTAACACTAGCATCTTGATCAGACTAGAATGGAAAACACTAGTATCCATCTACTTGGAATTGGATTGAACTTTGTCTAACATCTTCCCAAGGCTTATGAGTAGATAGAAGGGTAGATTCAAGGGCTCTTTTCCAGTAAAATGCATCAATAGTTGGCATATTTTATAGGAAGAGTGTGCTTGTCATTGATGGAAATAACAACAGTGTCGATGGAAAACAGGAAAAGAATAATCTCGGGAGGAGAAGAAAACAATATGCAGAGATCAAAGCTCAGAAGGGAAAGAACAGTAATGAAACGTGATCAGAGCCAAACGATTGAGAATTCGATTATCTGAAATGCCCGTCAAACGTCGAATGAAAATAAGTGGGAGGATAGGATAAGTGAGGTAAAAGATATGAGATCTTAACTATGAGAATTTTAGTCAGTCATCAGATCTTTCTAAGTGGAAGGATAGGATAAGAAGGGAAAAATGATTGAGAATTCGATCACCTAAATATCTATCAGTCATTGGATCACCTTAAGTGGAAGGACATGATAAGAAAGGGATGAGATCTAAGGTCTCGATCACCCAAATTTTCGTCAGCCGTCAGATTGAATTAAATTAAAGGATATGATACACACAGATGGAGAGCTTTTGGATTTAATCCAAGTCAAAGATGCATCGCAGACAGATCGAGTCGTTGATATAAGCTCTTTATCAAATGAACATCATTCATTTCGGGTCTAAATATGTGAGGAGGTTACGCTCTGGAAAAATCTCACTTCAATATTTTTCAGTTTGAGATTTGAAATACCTAAAGCCTGAAGAGCTAGAGAGCCGCAATAAATCCTCGACCATCAGATCATTCGAAGTAAATCTCGATCATTAGATAATCCAAAGAATATGTCAAGTGTCAGATTGTCTGAAGTGAATCTGGGTCATCTGATCCAGAAAAGTCGTGCCGACCATCGGATCATCCGAAGTAAATATCAATCGTCGGATCGTCCAAAGAAGATCTCAAGCGTCATATTGTCCAAAGTGAATATGGGTCATCTGATCTATAAAATACGTGGCATAATCCTATGGACTTTGGGTAAAGACCCGAAGTAAGTCTGAATTGTCTAATTCAAGAGGACATGTGGCAGACCACGTCAGCAAGGACTTGTGGTAGACCATGTCAACAAGAGGACATGTGGTAGGAATCCACATACTTCAAGGGGAAGTGAAGTTTGAGATTTGAGATTTCAGAAGTCCGGAGACACAAAGAAGATCTCGATCATTGATCGAGAAATGGGATGCAGAATAGTTGATCTGTTTGAAAGGTTAAATTCTTGAGGTGGAAGCAGATCCGTCGATTGATAAGGACATGTGTCCACAAATCATCGACTCCAGAAGATTGGCATATGGAGAAAAGCAAGGTTGGATATTTGAAACACCCAGAGAATAGACCACGAAGTAAATCACAACCATAGATTTAGGAAGGTTAGATATGATTTGCAGATCATGAAAGAACAAATATGAACCGTCCATTCAGGAGCCCCATCAAGATCATGAGATTGAAGGTCCCATTGCATTGTGGGGATTGAAGGTGCGGGAACTTTAAAAAATTAAGGGTGGGCCACAATTGAAACCACGGTTTTGGAGAATGTGCACATCGAGGCTTGAGGTAAATTGCGGGGAAAAACATAGTTTGATTTCAAACCACCTTTGGTCATGCCCGCAATCACATGGCCACATGAGATCATCTCCCAAGGTCACATTAGCGGAAGTTTGTGGAAGGAGCTAGTGTTGGTAAGCTCAACTTTAGAAGTTCGGAAATCGAATAAAGGAGAAGAGATAACTTAGAAGTTCGTGAAACATGAAGTCTTGAAGTGCTTGGTCCCAAGTCACAACAAGTGGTCACATCAACGAAAGATAGGGTAAGGATCTAGTGCTACTAAGGTCCACTTCAGAACTTCGGAGATTGGGACTTGGGAGAATCGAGATGTCTCATACCAATATTCCCAAAGTCATGAGTCATGAAGTGCCTTTTGGTTAGTCTTTTGGTCACATCCATGGTCACATCCATGGTCACATCGTCGGAGGATAAAGGGAAAGGAGCTAGCGTTGCCAGGCTCCACCTCAGAGGTTACACATTGAAAAATCAAAAAGGCCTTTGTGTGTATAATCCAATGGCGTTGATCAAACAGAATCTGATCAAAGGGTGGTTGTTTAAATTTGTGGTTTCTTGATCAGTTACGATTCAGTTACACTAACTGAATCATTACTCTGGGGGCATTGGAATCATTGTTTTGGGGCATTGGAATTATGACTCTTGAGTGCTCTGAGATTCTTGAAATGAGGATTTTGAGATTCCTGACTTCAGCGTTGGATATGGGAGTGTAACGGATGATGAGAGAATGAACAAAATGAAGTTGTTGTGATAAAGAGAGGTTGTTGTTGCTCTGTAAAACAAGTTGAACAATATGTAATCAAGCTGAGAACATGAACAGAGCGTGAAAGATGCAGAGAGGAATACCATAAGTTGTTCAAAGAAGAAATGGTGAAAATAGTACACTGTATGAGAATTTAAGCGCAAGAATATGTGAGCAGGAAGACACTAATGTAGGCAGAGCAAAGCAGTGTAGCAGAACAATGAAGAGTTTGGTAAGCCATTGATAAATATTGTATCACTGTAATAAATTTCAACAAGCAAAGATTTATATCTCAAGGTGGTAGGGTGGTGCTAGGGAGGATTGTTGTCCTTAGAGTTTCAAGTGGGTGATTGAACACAGGGAGTTGTAGCTTCCATCTGGTTGCAGCCAGAAAAACCATGGTGGTAGGGTGGTGCAAGGGAGAACCATTGTTCTTTGTTATACAGGTTGGTTCCTGTGTGACTGGAAGTTGGTGCTGGAGCACTCAGAAAGTTGGTGCTTCCTTCTAGTGGCTACTAGAGAAACTAGAGAGTTGGTGCTCTCAGCAAGTTGTAGCTTGTAAAATAGAGGTGGTAGCCTCACAAAGAGTTGGTGCTCATAAGAATGATAATGTACAAAAAATAAAGACAACTTATCATATTAAGAAGAAGAGGTTTTCTCTCTTTATGGTTTTCCTCAGGAATATATGTCTATGTATACTTCATGTGTGTGATTGATATTGAATACTCTATTGCTTACCTCCTTGAATTATTGTGATCATCATTGAGTGTTCTGTAATGAGTTTAAAATGGATATAATTGTTTAAGCACAATAACAACTGATTCACCCCCCCCTCTCAGTTGTCTAACAATTGGTATCAGAGCAAGTTCCTTTTATCTAAGGGTAGATCCTAGAGCTTAAACATGACTAGCCATGAAGGAACTTCAACCAATAAGGCCCCCCTATTCAATGGAACAAAATTTACCTTCTGGAAAGTTACGATGAGAACCTACATAATGGCTTTAGGTGCAGATGTATGAGATGTGGTAGAGACTAGTTATGTAAAGCGAGTTGTACTAGCTTCTAAGAATGAAAATCTAGAATTCAGCTTCAACGCTGAGGCTATGAATGTTATTCTGAGTGGGCTTGTAGAAGAATAATTTGTAAAAGTTATGCACTTAGAATCTGCCAAAGATATGTGGGACAAATGAATTAGCAATTATGAAGGTAATGAGAAGGTAAAGTATGCCAAGATTCAAACCTACATATCACAATTTTAACAACTAAAGATGAAAGAGGATGAAACTGTTGGGAAGTACTTTCTGAGAGTTGAAGAACTAGTAAATGCAATGAACGTACTTGGTGAAAAAATTGAGGAAGCCTCTTTAGTTCAGAAAAATTTGAGATCTTTGCGAGATAGGTTCAACCCAAAGGTCTCTGCTATAGAAGAACTTAATGATGTAAAAATTATGCCTATTGGCCAAATCATAGGAACTCTGACTTCTTATGAAATGAGGATAGGTAAAGATAATCCCACCTCTAGAGAAGCATCATTTAAAGCAGATAAGACTAAGGATTCTGAGTCTGATGAAATTGAAGCAAAATTTGTGAGAAGACTAAAGAAAGGATCAGGCAAGTACAAAGGAAAGTTTCCCTTCAAATGTTCTAACTATGGAAAGATAGGTCACTTTGCATATAAGTTTCCACACAAGAAGAAGGATCAGAACATTGAAGGTGAAGATAAGTACAAATACAAGAGATTTGGTAAAAATAAAAGTTTATGTGTAAACAATGATGACTCTTTAGGAGACACAGATAGTGATTTTGCTTGTGAAGATAAGGTTAATGACTTTATGCTTATGGCCAAAGAGTATTATGATAATAAAAGCATAGGAAGTGATGTTAATGATGAAGAAGTTGTGGTTGAATTGGAAGGAGAACTGATCAGTGCTCTAGAAGAAATTGCTAGACTCAGATTTAAGAAGAAAAATAAAAAACAATTGTTGATACAGTTTGAGAAAGACAATAAAAAAATGATGAAGACTTTGCCCTGCTAAAAGTGGAATTAGAAGAGGCAAAGAAAATAGAGGAAATTATGAAACAACAGTTATAAGAGAAGAAGGCAATATGTGAAGCCTTGGAAGAAGAGGTAGTAAAAACCATAAAAGAGATGGAGAAGTTTAAAGCATTGTATCTCAAAAATCTTCCGAACATTAAAGCCCCTGCAGAACTAAATGACATTCTGAGCAAACAAAGATATCCTCTGTTGAATACTGGTTTAGTCTATGTAAGTGGTTCAAGCAACAAACAACCAGAAAGAAAAGAGTCAGTAAAGATGATAAATTTCCAAGTTAGCAGACAATCAGACCATGTGAGTAATCTGCCATCAAAAGATAATAAAGACAACATGATCCCTAATAAAAAAAAAATATATGAGAATATGGAGCAACAAATTCAAATAATAAGGCCATCCTTCAGGTACCAAAATTTCTTCCATGGTTATTGTTTTTACTTCTCTAATTTTGGTCATAATATTGCAAATTGTCAAATTACATTTAGAGACATGCAACTGAGGAGATCAAGAAATAAACAACCTTTGCAACAAAAAACTAAATAGCCAATGAGTATAAAAATTTGCACCAATCACTTTGACCTATTGAACAATGCGCTCGAATGCTATAGTTGTCATAACTTCGGCCACAAAGCTACAAAGTACCATCTGAAGAATTACAAAGCAGATCCAAGGATAAAACCCTTAGCTAGAAATTACAGCACATGGAAAAGGAAAGATAGTGAAAAATGTTATTTAGTACTTTCAACTCAAAAACAAAAAGACCCCTAGTATATAGATAACGGATGTTCCAAGCACATGACTAGAGACAAGGATAATTTTATGTCTATAAGTAAAAGAAAAATAGGAAATGTGACATTTGGAAATGATGAACCAGGTAAAATCAAGGGTAAATGGATGGTGAGTTTGAGTAATGGTAAAGGAAAATCCAAATATGTTCTGCTTGTAGATGGGTTGAAACATAATTTTCTCATTGTAAGTCAAATGTGTGACAGAGGATGTGAAGTGGCGTTCACTTCCAAATATTGTAAGATAAAGTATGTAAACTCAGGACAAGTGGTGGCTAAAGGCATAAGGACAAATAATAATGTATATGTGTTGAAAGAAGATAGAGAAGAGTTTCATCTAAGAAAACATGATGAAAGATGGTTATGGCATAGGAGACATGGAAATATTAACTTTGACCACTTAATCAAGATCAAAAATCTTGAGATAGTAAAATATCTTCCAAGAATATCAAAGCCACAAGATTCTATGTGTAAACCCTGCCAAGTAGGAAAGCTAACCAGGACACCGTTTAAATCCAAGAGCTCTACTGCAACAGAGAAACCACTCCAATTAGTTCATGTGGATTTATGTGGACCATCAAGACAAGAAGTCATAGGGAAGGAAAACTACTTCATGCTGATCATTGATGATTACTCCAAACTCACTTGGGTTTTATTTCTCAAAGAAAAAGATGAAGCATTTGAGAGTTTAAAATATTTAAGGCTTTAACTAAGAATCAAACATGCAATAGGTTAAAGGCAGTAAGATCAAATAGAGGAGGAGAATTTATGTCAAGTGATTTCAAGGAATTATGTGATAAACATTCGATCAAGAGAGAATACACAATCCGAGGAACTCCACAGCAAAATGGAGTAGTTGAGAAGAAAAACATAACAGTTCAGCAAATGGCTAGGTCAATGATGAATGAGAAGAACATTTGTCAAACCTACTGGGTAGAAGAAATAAACACATCAGTCAATATTCTTAACAAATATCACCTCATACCACATAGTGACAAGACACCTTATGAACTGTGGTATGGAATACCTACTTCAATCAAACACTTCAAAGTCTTTGGGATTAAGTGCTACATAAAGAATAATAATGAAAACATTGGCAAGTATGATGACAGGGCTGATGAAGGCATATTCTTAGGATATGCTACCAATAGTAAAGGTTATATATGATTTAATAAAATATTGTGTAAATTAGTTGATTTCATTGATTTAAAGGTAGATGAAGGAGTCCCAATAAGCGAGGTGAACAATATTGAGTCTGCTACAGAGGAAACAACTGAAGCTGAAGATGAACAGGTTCAAGAATTAGAAGGAGAAGACTCTGAGTTAGATGCAAATACAGATACAAATACTCTACAAAACTCAAACCATAAGATCAAGACAAAGACACCCTCCAGAGTTATTAGGAAGAATCATCCTGAACATCAGATAGTTGGTCATCTAAACCAAGGAGTTTGGACAAGAAAGCAGTTGAATAATGTCTCAGAACAATCTCATATTTCCTTTTTGTCTTTTCTTAAACCTAAATACTTTAATGAAACCAACGAAGATGGCCATTGGGTTAAATCCATGAATGATGAACTTGACCATATTGAGAAAAGCTTGGGATATGGTTCCTAGACCAGAAGGTAAAAATGTCATAGGTTCCAAATGGGTCTTTAAGAATAAATTGAATGAGCAGGGATAAGTTGTCGAGAACAAAGAAAGATTGGTCTATAAGGGCTATGCACAGATTGAAGGACAAGATTTTGATGAAACCTTTGCACCAGTGGAAAGATTGGAAGCCATCAGAATGTTTCTTGCCTATGCATTTCATAAGAAGTTTAAAGTATATCAAATGGATGTCAAGTCAACTTTTCTAAATGGATATCTAAAAGAAGAAGTCTATATGGAACAACCAAAAGTTTTCCAATTATCAGATAACCCTAACATTGTCTGCAAGCTGAAGAAAGCCTTATATGGGTTGAAATAAGCTCCTCGTTCCTGGTATTACAGACTAGATACATATCTTCAAGACAAAGGGTTCAAGAGAGGAACAATTGACTGCAACCTATATATCAAAATAGAGGACAATGTTTTTCTCATTGTGTTGGTCTATGTAGATGACATCATCTTCAGAAGTAATAATGATTCATTGGTACAATGGTTTGCTTCTGCCATGCAGTCTGAATTTGAAATGTCTATGATAGGGGAACTGTTATTTTTTCTTGGTCTGTGAATTACTCAGAGGTCTGAAGGAATATTTATTTCTTAGGATAAATATCTAAGTGAAATGTTGAAAAGGTTTCAAATGGAAGATTCTACACCTATGAGCACACCTATGGTCACTGGATGCAAGTTAACCAAGGATGATGACTCACCTAATCTTGATCAGAGTTCATATAGGTCTATGATAGGCAGCCTATTGTACATCACAATTTCCCATCAAGACATAATGCATGTTGTTGGAATGGTAGGAAGGTATCAGTCTACACCTAAACCGAGTCATTTGTTAGATGTCAAAAGAATATTCAGATACTTGAAAGTAACAATGAACTATGGCCTATGGTATCCTAGGAATCATAATTTTCAACTATCAGTTTATTCATATGTTGATTGCGCTAACTGCGTGGATGAAAGGAAAAGCACGACTGGGGGTGAATTATTCTTAGGAGATTCCCTTGTAGCATGGTTGAGTAAGAAGAAAGGTTCCATTTCCTTATCAACTACAGAAGTTGAATACATTGCACCTACCACTTTCTATACCCAAGTATTGTGGATGATTCAGACACTTGCAAACTTGGAGGTAAAATATACTACACCGATCCCAATTCATTGTGATAATACTAGTGCAATTAGTTTGTCAAAGAATCTTGTATTTCACTCCAAGACCAAGAATATACCCATCAAGTATCACTTCTTGAGGGAACATGTGACCAACACTGTTGTTTCTTTGCATTATATTCCATCCAAAGATCATATTGTTGATATCTTCACTAAACCGCTTGCAAAATCTCAGTTTGAGTATCTACACTAGAAATTGGGCGTGACCATGTTATCAAGTTAAAATAGTTTATCTAGTCAGGGGGAGTATGTGTTGGTTGAATATATGATACCTCCGAAAAATCATTGCAACAGCTCAAGGGGATCATGTTTTCTTTGACATTGATGTCAAAGGGGGAGAAAAGGTGTGGTCTGGATCAGGGATGATTTTAAGGATGGAAATTTATTTTAAAATGTAGAAACCTTGGCGAAACTTACTAATCATTCATATAACAACTATAAATGTTTGGCGATATTTTTGTAAAAATATTCAAATTTATATGGATTTTATATAATTTGTATAAAATTTTGGCGATTTTTAAGGTAAAATAATTGTATCCTATTAAATTTTGGCAAATCACTTTTAGAATAACAAATATTTTTTTGGGAAAAACCATGGAAAATTAGCCAATGAGCGAAATTTAGCCCCTAAAATCATCCCTAGTCTGGATGTTATAGTTGGAAGTCTAAGCAGAATAGTGTAGCCTTTCAGGGTTTCCATCAATTCCAAAGGGGGAGATTGTTGGCATATTTTACAGGAAGAGTGTGCTTGTCATTGATGGCAAGAACAATAGCGTCGATGGAAAATAGGAAAAGCATAAGCTCAGGAGGAGAAGTGGACAATATGAATAGATCAAAGCTCAGAAGGGAAAGCATAGTACTGAAACATGATCAGGGCCAAACGGTTGAGAATTCGATTATCTGAATACCCGTCAGCCATCAGATCAAATTAAGTGGGAGGATAGGATACGCGAGGTAAAATATCTGAGATATTAACTATGTGAATTTTCGTCAGCCATCAGATCTTTCTAAGTGGAAGGATAGGATAAGTAGGGGAAAATGATTGAGAATTCAATCACCCAAATATCCACCAGTCATCAGAGCACCTTAAGTGGAAGGACATGATAAGCAAGGGTTGAGATCTGAGATCTCAATCACTTGAATTTTTGTTAGCCGTCAGATCGAATTAAGTGAAAGGATAGGATAAGAACAGATGGAGAGCCCTTGGATTTAATCCAAGGAAAAGATGCATCATAGACAGATCGAGTTGCTGATCTAATATCTTGATCAAACGAACATCATTTGTTTCAGGTTTAAATATGTGAGGAGGTTACGCTCCGAAAAAATCTCACTTCAAGATTTTTCAGTTTGATATTTGAAATACCCAAAGCCCAGAGATTCGGAGGGCCACAATAAATCCTCAACCATCAGATCATCTGAAGTAAATATTAATCATTAGATCATCCAAAGAAGATCTCAAGAGTCAGATTGTTTGAAGTGAATTTGGGTCATTTGATCCAGAAAAGACATGTCGACCATTGGATCATCTGAAGTAAATCTCAGTAGTCAGAACGTCTGAATAAGATCTCAAGCATCAGATTGTCCAAAGTGAATCTGGGTCATCTTATCCAGAAAAGACATGGCATAATGCTGTGGACTCCAGGTAAAGACCCGAAGTAAGCCTCAACCATCCAATTCAAGAGGACACGTGAAAGACCACGTCAGCAAGGACTTGTGGCAGACCATGTCATCAAGAGGACATGTGGTAGGAATTTGCATACTTCGAGGGGAAGTGAAGTTTGAGATTTGATATTTCAGAAGTCCAGAGACCTGAAGGAGATCTCAACCATTGATCAAGAAAGGGGATGCAGAACTGTTGATCTGGGTGAAAGGTTAAATTCTAGAAGTGGAGGCAGAGTTGTCGATTGAGAAGGACAGGTGTTTGCAGATCATCGACTCCGGAAGATTGGCGTACAGAGAAAAGCAGGGTTTGAGATTTGAAAATCCCGAAGCTCGGATCACAAAGTAAATCATAGTCGTCGATTTAGGAAGGTTAGATTTGATCCACATATTGTGAAAGAACAAATCAGAACCGTCCATTTAGGAGCACCATCAATATCATGAGATCGATGGTCCCATCGCATTGTGGGAATTGAAGGTGCGCAAACTTTATAAAATTAAGGGCGGGTCATAATTGAAACCATGGTTTTGGAGAAAGGACACATCGAGGCTCGAGGTAAATTATGGGGAGAATTTTTTTTTGATTTCAAACCACCTTTGGCCATGCCCGCAATCGCATGGTCACATGAGATCATCACCCAAGGTCACATCAGCGAAAGTTTGGGGAAGGAGTTAGTGATGCTAAGCTCCACTTCGGAAGTTCGGACATCAGAGAAAGGAGAATATCTAACTCATGAGTTTGTGAAATGCAAAGTCTCGAAGTACTTGGTCCGAAGTCACAACAAGAGGTCACATCAACAGAAGATAGGGGAAGGAGCTAGTGATGCTAAGATCCACTTCAGAACATTGGAGATCAAGAGTTGGGAGAATCAAGATGTCTCATACCAAGATTCTTGAAGTCATGAGTCAAGAAGTTCCTTTTGGTTAGGCCTGTGTTCATATCCATGGTTACATCGTCAGAGGATAAAGGGAAAGGAGCTGGCGCTGTTAGGCTCCACCTCGAAGGTTACACATTGAAAAATAAAAAAGGCCTTTGCGTGTATAATCCAATGATGCTGATCAAACAAAATTTGATCGAAGGATTGTTGTTTCACTTCGTCATTTCTTGATCAATTACACTAACTGAATCATTCCTCTAGGGGCATTGGAATCATTTTTTGGGGGGCATTGGAATTATGGCTCTTGAGCGCTCTAAGATTCCTGAAATGAGCATTTTGAGATTCCCGACATGAGCATTGGAGATGGGAGTGTAACGGATGATGAGAGAATGAACAAAAGGAATATGTCATGACAGAGAGAGGTTGTTTTTTCTCTGTAAAACAAGTTGAAATGTATGTAATCAAGATAAGAACATGGACAGAGCGTGAAATATGTAGAGAGGAAGAACATAAGCTGGTCAGAAAAGAAATGGTGAAAACAATAAACTGTATGAGAACTTAAGTGCAAGAAGATGTGAGCAGGGAGACACTGATGCAGCCAGAGCAGAGTAGTGTAGCAGAACAATGATGAGACTAGTAAGCCATTGATAAATACTGTATCACTATAATAAATTTCAACAAGTAAATATTTATATCTCAGGGTGGTAGGGTGGTTCTAGGGAGGACTGTTGTCCTCATATTTTCACGTGGGTGCTTGAACACAGGGAGTTGTAGCTTCCATCTGGTTTAATCGAGAAACAACATGGTGGTAGGGTGGTGCAAGGGATCACCATTGTTCTTTGTTATATAGGTTGGTGCCTGTGTGACTGGAATTTGGTGTTGGGACACTCAGGGAGTTGGTGCTTCCTTCTAGTGGGTGCTAGAGAAAATAGAGAGTTGGTTCTCTCAGCAAGTTGTAGCTTGAAAAATAGAGGTGGTAGCCTCACAAAGAGTTGGTTCTCATAAGAATGATAATGTACAAAAAATAAAGACTACTTATCATATTAAGAAGAAGAGGTTTTCTCCCTTTATGGGTTTCCTCAGGAATATCTATCTTTATATACTTCATGTGTGTGATTGATGTTGAATACTCTATTGCTTACTTCCCTGAATTATTGTGATCATCATTGAGTGTTTTGTAATGAGTTTAAAAGGGATATAATTGTTCAAGAACAATAACAATTGATTCAGCCCCCCCCCCCACCTTTCAGTTGTATAACAAAACCTACCTTCACAAGTAAAATACCTTTGAATGACTTTGAGCATCTTATCAAAATACTTTTTTGCTGCTCCGGTGAATGGTCTTTTAGGAAAAACAGATTTTGCAGCAACAGGTGGAGAAAAAATATTTTCTTTCCCCTTCATATTCCTTACTTTGCTAGAAGATGTCTCCATACGTGAACACTCTACCATAGGAGAAGTTTCTTCCTCAAGAGGTTGTGAAGAGCCTTCACCTATATTATCAGTTGATTGAGATGAATTATCCTTTTTAACCATCTTCCTCCTTTTACTTGAATCTATGTGAAAAATATTTTCATCATAGGTAGGTGTCTTTTTCTTTGTTTGTGGTGTGTTGACAACCTCTGGCCAAAATCATGATGCAACAAGGAAAGCATCCCAATCACTATTAGTCTTTTTCATTTCTTATAACACTAGCATCTTGATCAGACTAGAATGGAAAACACTGGTATCCATCTACTTGGAATTGGATTTAACTTTGTCTAACATCTTCCCAAGGCTTCTAAGCAGATAGAAGGGTAGATTCAAGGGCTCTTTTCTAGTAAAATGCATCAATAGTCTAATATGGTATTGATAGACCATATTAAACCTGATGGCATATTTTACAGGAAGAGTGTGATTTTCATTGAAGGAAAGAACAACAACGTCAATGGAAAACAGGAAAAGCATAAGCTCAGGCGGAGAAGAAAACAATATGCAGAGATCAAAGCTCAGAAGGGAAAGCGCAGTATTGAAACATAATCAGGGCCAAACAAATGAGAATTCTATTATCCGAATTCCCGTCAGCCTTCGGATCAAATTAAAAGGGAGGATAGGATAAGTGAGGTAAAATATATAAGATCTTAACTATGCGAATTTCCATCAGTTGTCAAATCTTTCTAAGTGGAAGGATAGGATAAGTGGGGAAAAATGATTGAAAATTTGATCACTCGAATATCTGTCAGTCATTGGATCACCTTAAGTGGAAGGACGGGATAAGCAAGGGCTAAGATCTGAGATCTTGATCACCCAAATTTTCATTAGCTGTCAGATCAAATTAAATGAAAGGATAGGAAAAGCCCAGATGGAGAGCCATTGGATTTAATCCAAGGAAAATATGTTGGACAACTGAG